>JAJOOR010033162.1:0-11105 GCA_036250505.1 Solanum acaule | reverse complement strand
ATTTTGAAGAGGGCTTAGAGAGTGTTTTTGAGTGTTTTGAAGCTAGAAAGAAATATAACTAAGTATGGGACATATCCTCTTTTATAAAAGAAAAACGTCTCCAGCCGCTACAGTAACTTTGCTCACTGGAATTTGCAAATCTGCTCCGAAAAAGGTTTTACGAAAAAGGTCATAACTCCCTCATCCTAACTCAGAATGAGGTGAAACCAAGTGCATTGGAAAGCTAACTCATAGTGGTTTAATTTAATAGGTAGTGGCCCTTCCAGTTCCTTGTGTGCTAAGAGAAATGCCCCTTTAAAGTTGACCCTCCAAATCGCATTTTTTGCGATTTTCGAATTTTGATATGGTTGCTCTAAAATTCGGGTTAGACCCATCTCCCACTCAATTTGACCCCCTGAATAAGAATATGAAGTCGAATTTCTGAAATCATGCACGGATTTTGATATATATGGAAATTACAATTATAGGTGTTTCCGAAGAACATTTTCGGGCATTTTTGGGGTCGTTTCAACACTGCACACAGGTTTGGTGAGCCTCCTTGCGTTTCGGGTGACTTCAAATTTCCTTTCAGTCCAGTTGTTTGGAGGCGTTGTGGGTTTTTTCCCGACAGATATCTTAAACATTACAGGCTTCATAGATAGATAGTTTCGAGGAGTCTCTCCATACATTTTCTACTTTAAATATGTTTCGCAAATTATTATTATTATTTCAATGTGTAGTTTAATATATTCTTATTGAATTTTACTTTGAGATCGATTTCTTTTTTAAGCCTATTATCGCTTGAGTAGGTCTTCCACTAGGTAGTCAACTAGGCCAAGGGGTTCACTTTGGGAGCAACAATGGTTCTCGAGTGTCAGACACGTCCATGGTGTAGACTTGAGGCGTGATAATAAAGTTTCTTAATTCAGCACAAAATTTAATATACTACTGGCTCGACGATGTAAGTCGGGCTCACCGAGCTCATTTGGCAAATTGCCAATCATGCTTCAACTCGCCTTCTTTTTACTCCATACTTCAGCTGTTTGAACCTCAGTTAATGATCCCGTTTGACTCTGCTTTTCTCATTCCCAACTGAGAAGAGCTCATCTCATTCCCAACTGAGGACGGCTCACTAAGTGCTAAATGTAAATGTTGCAACCTAATTAGCCACAAGTCAGAGTACAAGTACCAAAATCTACCTCATAAATGGATGCAACGCAAAGAAACATATGTGTCAGTACGTGTAATGTAATGAGAATGTAAGGGAACCAACATATTCATATAAATAAATACATGGAGGAAACAATGGAATAATGTTTCTTTAATGTAAATTCATAATCGTAATAAATGAACTGAAAAGAGATAATTGGAAAATATCCATAAATAATAGTTTGAAGACCTTCTTTCCAAAAACATTTGCATAAAGATGAGTCTAAATCAGTAGCCTGGAATTATCATAACATAAAATAGCATAACTAATATACATCAAATGTAGTTAATGAAATATCATAAAAGATGCATAAATTTGGGAGTATCTTCTAACCAACATATGTCATTTGAGCTCATGAAGCCCAACATATAATTCTAAGTGGATGGGTTGTCGTATACTTTTCCACGGTATAGAACCTTATCTTATCTTATGTGGATCCACTAACATGTGCCACAAAGGGCTAAAGGTCAATTTTAAAAGTGGTGAAACATAATCCTACATCGGCACGTAGTGATGAGACTTTGGTTTTTCAATCCTCCATCCTCTCTGTACTAAATAGTCCTCCTAAAACAACATGTGTTAGTTTATTGATCATAGGTATATAAATCTCTTATGATTTATATCACTTGAGCGGCTAAGCTCAATATTCATGCCTTAAAAAATAACCTCTATTTATGTTGTAAATAACATCATGCTAGATTTAATGCTTAAATATAGAAAATGAATAAGAGACCATAGGAATCATGCTAAATTAGTGCAATTTTTTTTAAATACACGTGAAATAATGAAAATATGAGTTCATGAGGAAAAATCATAATTTCATTGCAACCCTAGCTTTCCATCTAAAAATCTTGAAGAGTTTCTCGAGAACCAAAACACTTTAGACATGAAAGAGAAAGGAATACTCACATTGAAGCCTTACATACTTTGGTGGCGAATCTTGAAGTAAAATCTTTGAAAATGAACCCTAGCCATGGTTTTTTTTAATGTAGGAGTTTAGGATGAATGATATAGTTTTATTTATGAAAAAATCATTTTCAACATGTTTAGGGCCATTTAGATAACTCCGTAAAGGTTTTTCGGACAAAAATACTCTTAAGAAAATAAATTATAAGAGCTCGAAGTCAAAATTTTATTCCAGTGGACAGTGAGGTCAACATTTACTCTGTGTCACAGAGCCATCGCGAAGCTTCTACTAGATTTAAGTGTCTCTAGTAAATCATCCATAAAGTTTTATACCGAACTCAGTTTGATGTAAACTTTGCGGAGTAGGAAAGAACACTCTTAGACTTTAGATTTGATAGGTTCTGGGTCACTTAATCTTCATATTCTAAGAGATGTGGTCGATTGAAGTTGACTCTTATAAGGACCCTTGTAAAAATTGAACTGATAGAAATGTCCTAGCTTGGTGTTAGAGGACCTTTATAACCCTAAATCACTTCTGATACCCGTGCTACAGTTGTTAAAGGACACTAAAACATATAAGCAAGTCGGACATCATCCAGATCAAGATCATATACTCACGGTGAATGATTCATACTCTAAGAGTAGAGTTGTGAGGTGTTACAACCATATTGTTATTTCTCTAGAAAGTGACACTAGAAACAACCTCAAAAGGATAGTAGTTTGACTAACACTAGGTATCTCAAGAGACCAGAAAGTGCCCATAAGTTCATTAAGTTTTGATTTAGATCATCACCCGCTATAGATCTGAATAGACCCTTCATGTTCAGAAGCTCGATTATGGTACTAAGTTTAATATTGACTTAACTCCTCTCATTGATAATAAATTGTTATTTCTCAATTTGTTTCATAATTAGTTCTAGTTGTTTACAATTTGAGTCAATCAATTGTGGTTTATAACCATCTCCATCAAATGAATTAATTCTCCTTAGTAGTGTTAAGCCAAGAATTATTTGAACATTGTTTGTACTAATCCCTTTGGAGAATATATATTTCTATATTATCTTTAATGCAACACGAGCTTATTTTATAAAGTGTTTTGTATTCGTCATGCATCAAAAAAAAATATTGGAAATTATATGTTTTATGTCGTGGTCTCAAGCTTGAATAAGAATAGAAGGAACGAGATAAGGATATCAAAACTCACCACAACCTACTATTCAACATACCATCCCCCCACTTAAGAGTAAACCCAACTAAGGATAATAGGAACAACAACAAAAGGACTAAAAGTTACTGGTACATTCACCCGAATTAGCTCCTTTGTCCTTGTTAGCTTCAAGAGCATAGAAACAGTTCTTCTTTGGAGCGTTAGGACCCGGACCAACATAAGAAACTTGTTTGGCCTCCCTTCCTCTAGCCGTAAGAGTAGGACAATTTCTCACTTGGTGATCATGCTTTCCACGACCATAGAACCCACTAGTACCGGCTAGGCACTTCCCATGATGCCTCTTCCCACAAGTGGTGCAAAGAGGTTTAGAAAATTGAGATCCCCCACCTTTCTACTCATTGACCTTAGGAGCACTTGAAGAATCTTGGTTAGGAGCTCTCTTCTTGAACCTAGGTTGACCTTGCTCATCAGACCTACCCCTTTTTAACTCCCTACCCTTCCTCTTAAGTTGGGACTCCTCAATAGATTGAGCATACACCATAAGTCTAGAAATGTCCATATCATTATAAAGCATCGCCGTACGACACTCTTCCTCAACTAGGTCGGATATACCTGTCACATACCTACTCATCTCATCCCTAGGGTTAGACACCAAGGATGAAGCACACATACCTACTCATCCCATCCCTAGGGTTAGACACCAAGGATGGAGCATACTTAGACAAGAGAGTAAATTTCAAGGAGTACTCTTCCACACTCATGATACCTTGCTTAAGATTGATAAACTCCTTAACCTTACACTCCCTCTTCTAATGGGGAAAGTACCTACCAAGGCAAGCTCCCTTAAAATCCTCCCATTCTATAGGGCCCACTTCTAAAGGCCTATTGCTTTTCCATTGAGTGAACCACACTTGGGCAACCTCTTTCAATTGATAGGAAGCCAACTCCGCTTTCTCCGTAGAAGACACCCCCATAGCATTGACTATTTTATAAACTTCATCCAAGAATTCTTGGGGATCCTCTCCCACTCTAGAACCAAGAAATATCGGAGGATTCATCCTCACAAAGTCTCTCAACCTTGAGGCCACAGTACTCTCATTAGCATTCACCCTAGGCCCCACATCTCGGTTAGCTTGAGTCGTCATGGCTTGAGCTATGGTTAGAAAAGCCGCCCTAATCTCTTCATTGGTCAAGGCGGGGGGATCCATCAGAACATGATTCTGTTGAGGCAGTTGGTCACCTTGAAGACCTTGGGGAGGAACTCCCTCATTCCCTATCCCCTCTTCCATCCTTCTTGGGTTAGCCCTTGTATTCATAACCTATAAACACAAGAAAAGGGTTAGGAAAAAGACATCTATAAAACTAAACTCTAAGGCACGACTTCAAGAATATGAAAGAAGTGTAACTTTCTAACGTCCTATAGCCTCTCGCTCATAGATGTGTCGCGACTCATACCGATGAACAAGACTCTACTAGACGTGGCTTGTGAGACATCAACCCGAAAACCACTACTAAATTCTTATGTTCTGATTCAATGTTTGTCATGACCCGAGAGCACCCCCTAGTCGTACAGGAGAACAATTAACACAATAAATTGAAATGTATCTTATCAAAACCTCAACTATTTTATAGTACAATATAGCATCCACACGCCCAATAAAATAAGTAAATATCATACCCCTTTTTAGCATACAATGAATAATTATCATATTATACAAATTTTATTCTAAACTTAAGGTTATAACAGGTTCACATATATTTAAATATTATAACATTAAATAATATTAACATATTAAACACATGCGGAATCTGAGCAACTTTAATATATTGAAATCAATTCTTGCACAATCATGGCATAACATCATACAAAAATAGAATATAAATAAGTTTTACCTCTTGTGAAAATTAGTTCACGAAAAGAAAGGACTAACAATCAGGAGCCACGAACTTGAAACCGCGAAAATAAACCTCGAATTCAACCTTTGTTTTTAAGTGGAAAGGAAGAAAAAAAATATATGTAATACGAAGAGGAATACGTATGTTGTATGTGTGGGAGGATAAGTATGTTGCTGAATTTTTCTTCTTCTATTTTCCTGTACGTTTTTGTGTGTGATGTGTTGTGTCTGTATCGGTATCTGTAGGTATTGTAGTATGTATATAGGTGTAAGGGAGGGGTTGTATGTGTGTGTGTGGAGAGGGAAAATGGTGGGGTGGTGAGTGTAGTGGGGTGTAGTATAGCGATAGTGGGGTTGTGGTGGGTATTATGCTGGTTACTTAGATTATTAGTTTTTATTTTTTTAGTTTTCTTATTTTTAAAAGAAGGGAATAATAATTAACTATACATATAAATAATAAATTATAATAAAATATCAACTAATTATTTTAAATTAATAAAAATCTAAGTAAAAGTAAAATAGCTAATAAAAAAAATATAATTAAAAAATACTAGCTTATTTATAAAAACTTAATTTTAAAATAATATATATTTTTTGTAATCTTTCATTTATTTTTAAAAAATTGAAAATAAAACCTACCTTGAAGTGTGACTCTATTTTTTTGTAGTTTTCAAATCTTTTAAAATAAACTTAATAAAATAAGGTAAAATTCAAAATATTTAATTTAGATTTTTATGAAATATCTGAGCTCTAAAAATGGTGTTAAACGTAAGTTCGGTCAAAAATTACGTGTCTACAGTTTGCCCCTCTTTGACTGGAAACACGAAGAGTTTTCAGACAAAGAAGTAGACAATGCGACAAATTTTGACAGGACTCTTCTTTGAAAGAAAAAATATGTGCGACTGAGTCTTGGTTTTGGACATCCTACATATCCCGAGTTATAAGGGAATCAAGTCACATGTAGTTCAAGGAGATGAGGTGATGAGTTGGAAGTTAAGTGAGGTTCCATCGAGGCTCCAGGTCGCGACTCTTATCCTTACATAAAAAAAATGAAAGCTAATAGTCAAAAGGAAAATAAAAGTACAAGTTCCTATCTATGCAGACTTTCTTGTGTCTTGAATTTGCGATATCACCTTGACTTTGGTGACTATCTTGATATTGAATGGATTCGATGCTTAACTTGCTACTTAGAGTGAGTTTTTGGCAGTCTTCAAAATGACAATTTCAATATGTTCTTGAATGACTGCATGTTATCTTGATTAGAAGCTGAATAAAAATAGATGTCAAGAAGTTAGGTTGCTACATGCATTGAAGAAGTTGATTCTGCCTATCATGGGATTGATCGTTCTGAAGAGAGTTGAAACTTTGTTCTTGAATTACAAATCCATATTTCTCTTGAACAAACTTGAAACCATCACAAACAAAAGAAATAAACAAAAAATTTGCCCCAGTTTTAAATGGAAAAAATTTGTGAGTTTTTAGCAAATGTAAATTA
Organism: Solanum acaule; assembly: GCA_036250505.1. NCBI lineage: Eukaryota > Viridiplantae > Streptophyta > Magnoliopsida > Solanales > Solanaceae > Solanum > Solanum acaule. The sequence goes on along the minus strand of JAJOOR010033162.1, from coordinate 4,452 downwards.
AAAAATAAAATAAAAATAAATAAATTCAAATTTGCAAGTGTTTATCCTAGGAGAAAAATTAACGGTCTCAGAGTAGGAAGTGTTTATCCTAGGAGAAAGTAACCAAATATTATTAAGTAAGAGAGTCCTACTAATCACATTGTCCAGGAGGGTTCTGCAAATCTAAATCTCATTGTTCAGTAGGTCCTGCTACGCTAATACCCATTATTTAGAAGGGTCATGCTAATCTAATTCCCATTGTTTATGAGGGTCCTGCTACACTAATTCCCATTGTTTAGGAGGGTCCTGCTACTTAGATTCCCATTGTTTAGGAGGGTCCTGCTACACTAATTCCCATTGCTTATGAGGGTCCTGCTACTTTAATTCCTACTGTTTAGGAGAGTCCTGCTACTCTAATTCGCATTTTTTAGGAGGGTCCTGCTACAGTAATTCCCATTGTTTAGAAGGGTCCTGCTAGTCTAAATCTCATTGTTTAGGAGGGTCCTGCTACACTAATTCTCATTGTTTAGGAGGGTCCTGCTACACTAATTCCCATTGTTTAGGAGGGTCTTGCTACATTAATTCCCATTGTTTAGGAGGGTCTTGCTACTCTACTTCCCATTGTTTAGGAGGGTCCTGCTTCGCTAATTCTCATTGTTTAGGAGGGTCTTGCTACGCTAATTCTCATTGGTTAGAAGGGTCCTGCTACACTAATTCCCATTGTTTAGGAGGGTCTAGCTACGCTAATTCTCATTGTTTAGGAGGGTCCTGCTACGCTAATTCTCATTGTTTAGGAGGGTTCCCATTGTTTAGGAGGGTCCTGCTACGCTAATTCCCATTGTTTAGGAGGGTCCTGCTACGCTAACTCCCATTATTTAGGAGGGTCCTGCTATGCTAATTCTCATTGTTTAGGAGGGTCCTGCTACTCTACTTCCCATTGTTTAGGAGGGTCCTGCTACTCTAATTTCCATTGTTTAGGAGGCCTGCTAGACTAACTCTCATTCTTTAGAAGGGTCCTGCTACACTAATTCTCATTGTTTAGGAGGGTCTTGCTAAACTAAATCATCAAATACAATTACCATAACAGTTTTTTAAATTTTTAGGTTTTAAAAAAAAAAAAAAATAATTTAATTAGAAAATGTTTATCCTAAAAGAAAAGTGAAAAATAACTGTCTCAAACTAGAAAATGTTTATTCTAGGATAGAGAAAACAAATAAATAAAATAATAATTCTAATAACGGTCTCTGACTAGGAAGTGTTTATCCTAGGAGAAAATGAGAAATAAATGTCTCAATCTAGGAAATGTTTATCCTTGGAGAAAAAATACATTGTAATTTTTTTTGCAATATTGTTTACAAATTTGATTCTTTAAATTTATTTTTATTTTTTTTAATGGCGGTCGATTTGTGGCATTGGCTTAGAGGATAATTGTTCCTATTGTTGCCTTGTTGGAAGCTAATTTCAGCTTGAGATAGACTGTTTTCGTCCACTAATCTTAAAAGCATCTCTAATTGTTCAGAACTACAAACTTCAGATTTGTCATATTGTTTCTATCCTCCAATAATCATTGAATCTTGTATTCATATAAATTCTCAAAATTTGTCACTTGTTGACAAGTTACTATGCATGTCACTATTTCTTGAATCATGTCACATTTGATATGCTGACCAAATTTTGTTTTGTGCAATTGAAAATATGGTAGGAATTTTGAAATCATTTTCTGCGTGTTTTAATGAAGACTAACTCAAGGAAGAAATGCAAACCAAATTGAGCTATACAAAATAATTTTTAAAAAAATTATATATATTTGTTCCTTCTGAGAGAAAATGGAAATAAAAAGGGACTCATTTGAGAGTGATGCTCAATTCTAATGATCATGACATGCATGTGAGATTAAATGCCTTGATCTGTCGAATTAATCTAAACTTTTTCTTTGTCAAACTTTCAGCATCTTGAAGTCATGCTTTTATAATCCAATTTTTGTACTAGATTGATGTCTCACATTCGACTTGTGGTGCCTTGAAAGGTTTTTCACCAACAATCTCACTCAATTTGTATGTCTCTCACTCACTATCGTCTTATAGTGCCTTGAGGGTTTTTCACCAATAAGACTTTCTCATTTTTTTTACTTTCTCTCAAAAAAAAAATTATGCCTTATAGTGCTTTGGAGGATCTTCATCGATAAGATTCCCTCATTTTTCACTCTTCATACGAAGGACATGACCTTTTTCCTTATATGATAATCAACATTGAAAGCTTTATTGACTTGTCATTGTTAAAAATTGATCAGAAGGTCTTTATTTGGATTGTAATGTGACTTTTGGAAAGTGTTACAAAGAAAGGATGGGCATGAAGGCTCAAAGATAATACGGTAACAAGGTTAAGACTTACAACCTTTGGAATCGACTCTATTTTGCATAAAAATAAAAATAAAAATAATAATAATAATAATTACTATTATTATTATTATTATTATTTTTGCCATAATTTTTGTGATGAGGACCTTTTAAATTTCTTTTCTTGGTTGGACCGAACCTCAAAATAAGGCTGCCTACGTATCATGTCAAAGCAAGAATAAGGTCGAATGTAGTTCAGGAAGTTTATTCTTTTGTTGTTATTGATTTTTTCCAACCTTTTTTTTCACTATTTTTTTTCTTGACTCTTTTTTTGTGACTTCTATTTTTATTTTTTTGAGACTCTTTTTTCTTTTTCTTTTTTGTCCGTATTTTGATCCCAAAAGAGGGGTATGAAAGAAAATAAAATTAAGGCTCAAATGGGGTAGCAAAGAATTACACGGTGTCTGGATAGTAGAATAAAATGTGTTCGTCATATCAATTATTAAAAATGTCAAATACAAGCATGCCCTTTAAGATATGAAGTTAAATCATACATTATTTCTTTGCAACGTATGCATTGATAGATATGTATATCATTTGTGTTCCATATTTGTCTGCTTGGAATCTCCATTTGAGTAATACCTTCTTGACAACAAATGACAAGTGTCAATTTAAATGAAAATTTATTTTTTTAAGTATTTTCGATACTGAAGGATCTATCAAGGTGGTTAAGTCTTTTATTCATTTTCTCGAATGTATTTATTTTTTGACTTCTATGGTGTATTCATTCCATGACTAGATATAATATTAAGATCTGACCAAATCCTCTTCCATATCATGTCGCAAAAATTGAATTGAAAAGAGATGTATATGTGGAAAGTCAAATAGAATAGGTCACTTTGACACAAAATAAAGATTATATTAAGATAAAAAGACTTGATGACAAGACAACAAACTAAATCTTAGGTTACAACTCTATTATAAACCCAAACTACGACAAGACTCAACAAACAAACACATAAGAGAAATGATAGAAAGGTCTGTCTTACTAAAAAAAATAAAAAAATAATTGCATAGCAGAAATGATGACAAAATAAACTATCCATACACTCTTTTTTAGAGAAAAGTAAAGTGTCTCCCAGCCACCAAGCTTGACTTCTTAGCCACTCTTTCGCACATTAGCTTTCGTAAAAGCTCCACCAATTTCAATTGTCTTTTCTTCAGAATTGTCATATTCTTTTTCATCACATATCACCTCGATAAAGTGTACATCACTATGCACCGGTAGAGGATTCTTTGTAACATTTGGGGGTCATCATTTTTAACCACAATCCTCTTTGTTTGAATCATCTCTTCAATCTTTCTTCTTAAATTTCGACAATCTTCAGTACTGTGCCCTAGAGCAGTAGAATGGTATGCACACCGTATTGTAGGATTGAAACTTTCTGCGTGTGGGTCCATGTAATTTTAAGGAATTGGTCTATCATATACAAACGTTTCAATTTCTCAAATACACATGTGTAAGACTCTCCAATTGGTGTGAAAGTATTCATAGAAGGATGAACATTTTGATTTATTAGTGCTCGCCATTGAGGATAGTTTGGCTGATGTGCGTATGGTTGTGCACTATAGACTGCACATTAAGGCGGGATAATAGAGTATTGTGTGTCTTGCATGGGGAGATAGTGATGGAATTGAGGTTGTGCATATTGATAAAGTGGACCCCTTGGACTTTTTTGTGTGTTTAACACAATATTTGCTACATCCTCCTTCACTTTCTTTCCCACAAAATTTCTCAATCCATTTTTAATCACTTGTGTTGTGGCTTTCAAGGCAGCTTGACTTACAATCTTTCTAGACTTAATGCCATTTTCCACCTGTAACGACCCAGAAAATGATAGAGTGAAACTAGAGCCTCACATGTGAGTTTAGAGTCGAGAACCTAATGAAATGATTATATTTGAATTTGACCCAAAAAGTTCTTAAAAATGTGCTTCGGAAGTTACCAAAAACTTGTTTAGCTACTTATAAAAAGATCCGTTTCATTTTTCGAAAATCCGACTTCATATTCTTGTTTAGGGGGTCAAATTGAGTGGGAAATGGGTCTAACCCAAATTTTAGAGCAACCGTATCAAAA
>JAJOOR010033161.1:0-15202 GCA_036250505.1 Solanum acaule | reverse complement strand
TTGTGACTTGTAAGGTGCCTATTATGTTGATGTTCATGAGATTTTATCAAAATGACATGAAAGCATAACTTCCAAACAAATGTCCTTTTTAGCATGTTTTGCATATCCTCATACTTAGTACGTGTGTTGTACTAACCCCTTTCTTCTATTTTACAACAAATGTAGGTTGTGGTAACTAGGAGGAGATTGTGCTTTGGAGTTGCTTGGATTGCTTCGCTCTTCCAAGTCTTTGGTAGTTCCACAAGATTCGAGGACTATGTTTAGAAGTTTCTTAGTCATTGTACTAGACACTTAAGTTTCATTTCATTTGTAAAGGGTCGTGTCCCTTAGTACGTTTTAAGTTCTTGTCTAAGATTGGCTAAAGAGACTTAGTAGTTCCACTTGCGTATTGATGTTTCCAAATGCTGATGACTCTTGAAGTCTTATGGTTTTGTTGAATAAAAGTTTTAAATTCTTAGTGATTTTTATGATATATGTGATGAATGAATGCTAAGGCTTGTATAAGACCTCCGAAAGGTCGAATACGCATGTAACGGCTAGGGGGTGCTCTCGGGTCGTTACATAATTAAATCACATTCGTACTTTTTAATTGAATTTGAACACGTACCCCCCTGTGGAATTCGACCCCAACTCATTTGTTGGGTTTTATATTACTTAACGATCATTTGCACCTAGAATTGGATGAGGTGTGCTTGAAGCGTCATTCATCAAAATGGTGCCACTACCGGGGAGTGGTGTTGTTTAAAATTCTTTTATTGAAGTTGAATTGTGATCTTTGTAGTTATAGTTGAATCTACTGGTTTTAGTTTTTGGTTTTGTGTTGATTGTGTTAAACAGATGAGGAGATGAGCGTTAACGGAAGTAATGGTAGCCAAGTGGGCCACCAAGATGACATTAGGAACCTCAATGATATCAATGACTCAAACGGCAATGACCCAAACCAAGTCGGTGGTGTTAGTGCCATTCGTTTACCTCCAGCCGAAGGAAACGCAGTTTTTCACATCACAAGCACAATGCTTCAGCTCCTACAATCGAAAGGATTATTTGGGGAGCTGGCTCATGAGGATCCCTATGAGCATATCAGGAACTTCGTGGATGTTTGTGGACCGTTCTCATTTAAGAACATATCGCAAGAATCGGTCCATCTCAGGTTGTTTCTGTTCTCTTTGATGGGTGAAGCTACTAAATGGTTGGTTGAGTTACTGAGGGACTATATCACCTCTTGGGAAGAGCTGACCACAATATTTCAAGTGCGATTCTTTCCGCCATCGAAGATGATGACTCTAAGGGATGGCATCCAAGGTTTCAAACGTTTGGAAGGTGAGCTAATCCATGAGACATGGCTGAGATTTAAGAAGTTGTTTCTTCAATGCCCAACTCATGGCTTCCAGATAATGTGTTGCTTCAATAATTCTATAGGAGCCTCGATTCGATAAACAAAGAAGTGGTTGATCAATTTTCTCCGGGTGGTATAATGCAACAGCCCTATGCAGTAGCGTCCCAACTCCTTGATTGCATGACCAAGATCAACATGGCATGGTACACTCGCGAAGACCAAGTCTCTTCTCTCACTTACAAAATGACAAAAGACCATATAAAAAAGGATCAAGAAAGAGACCAAAACATGGCCAAAATTATGACCCAACTGGATATCTTGGCTAAAAATGTCATGGGTGCTGGTGCAAGAGTGTTAATGTTGTTGATGTTGGTGGAATAAACCCCAATGAAGCAAAATTTGAAGCATTGTACTATGAGGAAGTAAACTTCCTAGCCAATCAAGGAGGAGGTTATCGTGCAAACTACCCAAGACCAGGTGGAAATCAAGGATGGAATAGAGATGAGGGTTGGAGAGACCGTGACAGAGAATGGCATGATCGTAACGCCACTTGGAAAAAAAAAAGAGGGGGAGAAGGATAGGTATGTTCCTCCCCATGAGCGTCAAAATCCCAAGGAGTCTGAAAGAGGCCATATAGAAAGTATGCTCTAATGTATTCTCAACAAAGTATAAGGGTCCGACAAAGTGTTGAAAGAGATGAAAGAAGATGTATAGACTCTCAATCAGATGGTGACCTTTCACTCAGTCTCTATTAAGCAGCTGGAGACCCAAATGGGTCAAATTTCTTCACATTTTCATCCAAGATAACAAGGGGGGTGCCTAGTGACACAATGGCAACCCCTAAAAATGAAGCTTGATTTGGTATCCTCGTCGTGCCACGACGTTAACTAGGGCGCTTCTTGGGAGGCAACCCATGTTTTTAATGCTTTGCTTTTTAATTTGAATAAGGTGGGTTGTTGATGGTGAAGGTTGAAAGGTGAAAAGTGTAGGAAAATGGGTGTTTTGGCGAGCCACAAGTCTAGTCAGCGACACACCGAACAGGTCGGTGAGCCCGACTTGGACCGTTGCTGGACCCACCAAGCCTGAAGTGGAAGTGTGTAAAAGTCGGTGGGCTAATTGCTTAATCGATGACTCGTCGAACAGGTCGGCAAGCTCGCTTTTGTCTGCTGTTTGAACCCCCAAAATTCTTGGAGGTCCTGTAAAACTCGGTGTGGTAAAGCACCACTCAGCGAATCACCGAGTGGGTCAGCGATCACGACCTACATCACCGATGGTGCCGCGAACTGAAAGGTTTTAAAGGCCAAACGGTTTAAAATTCCAAATCCTTCATATTCTCTTATTTTCAACTCTTGTACTCTCTCACCCATTAGTTAATCTTCAATATTTTACTAGCATTTTTGTCTGATCTCGTGCTAGGAATTGGAAATCTTTGTTGCCTTGCTATTCAACATTGTTATTCAACATTAAGGTTGGTTTTCCTAACCCCGCACTTTAATTTTGTGGTTGAACTCTAATGCAATAGGTAAACGTGTTGTGTTTGATGTTGGGTAATTTTTTAAATTGCGTGTATTGTGTTGGTTTTCCCGTGTTGATTTGAAATGCATGCCTAAGTGCTTATATAGATCGATTCCCATGTTTTGTGCATTAAAACTAGTTCTAAATTATTGTGTTGCGGTAATTTAGTAATGGGTCTAGTTGGGTAAAGTCTAAGTAACCCCGAGTTGTGCGAAATGACATAATTTTCCCTATGATAGAGAGTTTGACGTCATTCTTAAGGGAAAAAGTAGTCCAATGACCAATTTTGGCCAAATCGAGGGAAGTCTGAGTGCCTCGAAGGCATGGGTCATATGTGTCTAATGCTAATTGAATATTGTGTGTGTTTGATTTTGAATTCGGGGGATGCGGCCTTGATTTTGGGAAATGGGGTTGAAAACTGGCACGTTAGGCTATTTGGCGAGCTCGTCGAATGGTTCAGCGATTCGCTGAAGTCCCCCTTAGATCGCCTTTAATTTCTAAGTTTAGTTGATTTCACTCTGTAACTTTTGTGGGAAGCCTGAGCTCTCCGAGTTCACTTAGCAACTCGCCGAAAGGTTCCTTAGTCGCCCTTTCTGCAAACCTAACCCTTTAAATGCACTGTAATATTCGGCGGGTAACTCTAAGCTCATCGATTGTTGTCAGCGATTTGTCGAATGACCCTGAACATCACCGACATGCCTTTATTCTAGAAATTTTTTGAGCTGGTCCTTTTGGCGAGCCCAATCTGGCTCGCCTAAGTGACTTAGCGACTCGCTGACTTGTTCAACGAGTCTTTCTACAACTTGATTTCTACATTTCTCTTGAACCATTTCTAACACGTTCCTATATGTTTTGCAGATATGGCTAGAACAAATTTGGACAATAGTGGCATGCCGCCCTGAAAAAGGTCATGGGGAATTGTGATCAATGAGCGAGCAACGGCTTCCAAAGCAAAGAGCAAAAAGTCACCTCCAAAGGAAGGCAAGGGAAAGGGCAAAGTGCCCGTAGCTGAGACATCGGAGCATAACTCCGGTAGTGAGGGAGAATCATTTGATTCTCAGGATGCATTCTCTGAGCCTGAGGATGACCATTTACTACAATCCCGGCGAGTAGAGATTCGTGAAAAATCTCGTATTGATTAGGATTCCGGAGACAACCCCTCCTACCTCAGATTCAGTGCCAGGACTATCATTAAAGAAAAGAGGTTGTCCACAGATGGTGTGGTGGACAGGTATCCAGAAATATGGAGCACCCTAAAGTCCCACAAGTTTGAGATCTTCACTAAGGCTCGGGGTCCCTACATTCCTAATTGGGTCCGGGAGTTCTACCGCCTACGAAGAGTTGGTACCACAAGGGGGAAAGCCAACACCTTTAAATGAGTGGATTCAGTGATTGTCGGGGGGAAGAAGGTAAAGTGTGATAGTGACGATATAAACACCATCTTGGGATGCATTTACAACATTACAAATGACTACCAGAGTATGATCAAGAGAATGACATTGGAGGACATGATAAGTTAGTTGGCTCCTCTCCTTTCTGATGGCACTCATAGGTGGATTGAGGTCGGAGTGCCAATAGAGAAGAAAGATCTAAATGTGGCGGCGAGGTATTGGTTTGGGTTTATTAGTAGCACAATCATGCCATCCCAAAATGAGTCTATCCTCCGCCACACAAAGACAACCTGTCTTGGCTCTATCATTGCTAGGAACAGCCTCAGTTTAGGTATGATCATTGGACAAGAGATGGCCATGAGGGACAAACAGCGTCAAACATCTCTTCTATTTCTAGTGTTGATCACCGAGATGTGCAGACGGGCCCGAGTTCCACGTGATGAGAAGGTGGATGTGGAGGTGACTCCCACCTCCTCTACTGACATCCTGCATTTTGAGGCCGAGTACCGGAAAGACGAGGCTGAGAGAAGGAAGGCAGCTCCGGTGGATACTTCCCCGGTGGTTGATATTGAGACATTACCTGTAGAGGCAGTATTTCCTACTCCATCCACTACGCCTTTAGGTATTTCTAGCTTTGCCCCCTCTATGACTCTGAGTTCTTCTGCTCCTCCCCTACCTCCTAGATATGTTGCTAGCACTACTGGATCCCAACCTCCACTCACCCAGACCATATTGCTACGGATGGGACACTTAGCCCATTCTGCTGATGTGTGTGCCTCCTGGCTAGATGCCACGGTTCCTGGGATGATTGAGAGAGCTCTCACTACTGCTTTGACACCTCTTAGAGTTTCTATTGATTCCCCCACGGTAAGGATCAAGGTGTGTGAGAGAGATCAGGGAGCTACTCATGAGGTGACGGCCTTAAAGGTCGCGGTTGCGGAGTTGAGGAAGGATGTGGACCAACTGAAGTCCACTGATATGTCTCTGATTTTTTGGACTATGGAGATCCCTGATGACCTGATCATAGATAGTTTGACTCGTTCTGAAGTTCTTCCAGCTACCACCGAAGATGAGATTAGAGATGATGATGTAGCTGCAGAGTCCGAGGTTGAGACTGATGAGGAGAAGCTTGGTGTTTAGGAGGAGACTGTGTTTGAGGGTCTGACTAAGGTATAGGAGGTTATGGTACATGTTGTTGTTCAAACCTCCTTGAGAGACACTACTATGGCAGGCCTTATTGGAGCCACAATTGATGCTACACCGGGTACTGATGCCCATCCTCAAAGTGTTACCCCGGGCACTGATGCCCCGACAGATGGAGTGACTGAGATGCAGACTTCACCTCAGGCTTAGCCTGGCAGGATGACATTTTTACCTCTCTCTTGATTATTTTTACTGATTATTTTTTTCTAGTTGCATTTGAGGATAACTGCTTCTTTTTATTGGGTGGGGTGAGGTATTTCCATACCTACCTCTTGTGATTCTATTTTGCTTGTGAATATTGGGTTTTGTTGATCTATATATATGTTTTGATCTTGATATTGTGGATACTTTAGCTTGTGAACCTTGTTTTGAATGAAAATGGTTTTGAGCCTAATTTTAAAATTTGCCACCTCTTATGTGTGTGATTGTGGTTGTTCTTGTGCGAATTTGAGTATCGGCTACGATCAATACCGATGACTTGAATAGTGCTCTTAATTGAACAAAATGAATGTGCGGCTATGATGAGGCAAATGAAGTTGTATTGACAAATGTGTGAACTTTTAGCATCTCGTTCTGACTATCCGCTTATCGAATGAGTCTCTTGTGATGAACATTGCACACCAGCTAAAAAGTGTGGAGTCTTATTTGATATTGGTGCCAATGCCTTCTGTGATGAAATTACTTTGAACATTGTGTGTGATGAATCCTAGAATTTTCCCCGTTGGTCCGGTTGACTAAATGATGCAAGCACTTGAAATGATCTTGGGCAACAATTTTGAAGAGTGAAACAATTTGACAATATACCTCTTTTGTGGCCAACTTTGTGAAATGTGTGAACCCTGCTTGGACCCTCCTGAGCCTTATCCATTTCTTGAAAGAAACTTAAACAATTGTGATCCCTCTTTATCCATTTACCCATAACTTTCATGAAGTGTGTTTTGTTTGAATAGCCAACTTAGGCCAAAAGCCTAAGTTGTGGGTGTGGTGAAAAGAGAAGGAAAATCAAGAAGTGCGAGAAATTCCCCTTTGAGTAATGGTTTTGGAAAATATGTAACCCCTCCATGTAAAAGAAAAAAAAGAGAAAAGAAGCAAAGAAAAAGAATGAAAAAGTTGTGAAATAAAGTGGTGGAAATTGTAAAAGAAATGGGGTATCCGGTAGTTCATGTGAAGTTAAATAATAGGGTGGATTATGAGCATGATTTAAATGTTAAAGAGAAGGAGAAAAAGTGATGTACATACCACACTTCATGAAGGTAGAAGCCACTAAGCCTAAATGACCATACCTTGACACTCAACCCTGTTACAAGCCGTGAAAAGACCTTTGTGATCTTGAATGAGCTGAAACGAATGTCAATTGGAAAATAAGGGCAAACATATGGGTGAAGTCATGCATGTGTTCATCTTTGTGAATGTGAAAGTTGTATGTGATTTCGGAACTTTAAATTGATGAGAAATTGAGTGTAACTATGGAATCATCTTTGTTGTGAGGGCATTTGAGTACCTTTGTTGAGCTTGTACTTGCATTTGAAGCAAGTATTGTGAACTTGAGTATCTTTGATAATAGTGAGTCACAATTTGAATCTTTGAGTGCACAATTGATCATTGCATGAGTAAGTTGAACCTTGTTATGTGCATTCATGTTGAGTCTTATGCAGCTCTATTTGAGACATCCTTTTTGAACTGTTGATCTTGAGTTTTACTTGAGGACAAGTAAACTTTTAAGTTGGGGGTGTCGATGAGTCCGAGATTTGGACTTATTTAGGGCTTTGTTTATATAGATTTAGTGTCCTCAAATGCTTAATTTGTGCCATAAAATGATGTTAAAGCTTTGATTTTCAGGTATATGAATTGAGGAACAAGAAATGACACTAACAGGCAAAAAAGAACAAAACAAACTGAAGAAGTGAAGAAAGGCGAGCCTGATGATCGCCAAAAGCACTTGGCGAATCGCCGAGTGGATATTTTGACCGCCTAAAGTTCCAGTGTGCCAGCTTTGAAGGAAGAAACCAAGTCGGTGACAAAAAAGGTCAGTCGGCGAATCGCCGAACAGTTTCGCGATGCCAAGAGTGATCGTCCTAAGTTACAAGACTTAAGGATGCTGAGAGCTAATGTAAAAAGTTGATAGAAAAAGCAGAGGGGGGTTCACCGAACCACTCGGCGAACTCGACTTACCTCGCCTAATGGTCCTTCGTGGCTTTTTTTGGCGACTATAAATTAGATTTTGAACAGTTAACTTAAGAGGCTGAATTAGGCTAGAACCGTTTTCTCTGGAGTTTTTGATAGTTTCTTAGTAGACTTGAAGGCTTTTTTAGACTCAATTTGGAGATTTTTCAAGTGGGTTTCGAATTTTCTACAAATTGAAGCATTGTAAAGGCTTAATTACTCTTACCCAGTTGATGGAAAATCGATTTGGTAACCGTTTTTATCTTTTTATGATGTTTGGCTAAAAACCCCAATTCTTGGGGTGTGATCATGTGATTATGGGTTGAATTTGTTTATGGATATTGTTAATTACTAGTTTAAATGCTATATTGAAGTGGGTTTAATTATTAGCTGAGGCTTAATTTATGAATTGTAGTTGTAAATGCAGTTTTAATTTTGTCTTCTTAACTTGCTCGAGAGAGAAGTCTTGGAGCTAAGGCTTGTGATTAATGGTTTGTAGGTATTGGGTTGATTTGGTTCATCTCTAGAGAGTGAATCCTAAACCCAATCCTATCCATCTTGTTCGAGAGAGAAGATGTATTAAGGCCGTGGGCTGTTTTTAATTGCTATGCTTATTGATGTTCGAGAGAAATCACTTGAAGCGGAACAGTTGTTTGAGAGAAAGCTATTTCACCTATTTTCTAGCCTACCCACTGATTTTTAGCTATTGACTAGTAGTTTCAATTACCCATATATCGAAATTTTCCTATAATCGATTACATCCCGAGAATTCCTCTCCTTATTGTTATTTCAAATTGTTTGTGACTGCAATGTAGTTGATAATTGCAAACCAAAAACCCCCCATCTGACATTCATGTCACCCCTTTTGATTTGTTTCATGTCTTTTTCGATAATCTCTATTCCTATATCTAGTTAGATCACATTCGTACTTTTTAACTAAATTTGAACACGTACCACTCCTTGTGGGATTCGACCCCAACTCATTTGTTGGGTTTTATATTGCTTAACGATCGTTTAAACCTAGAGTTGGATGAGGTATGCTTGAAGCATTATTCATCAGCCTCTAGCTCGCCAAATCTTCAAGCAAAGTAGCCCATGGATCAATCCAACTTGGCGAGTGAAAATACATTTCAGCGGTGCACCGAATGGAATGACGACAATGATCCGGCTCGCCAAATTTACCAAAACAATTGCACACAGGTGTCAAGCTACAAGGTGAGAAGACGTGCACTTCGGCGGATCGCTGAGTTGTTCAGCGAACCCAACTAATGTCGCCAATTGGACTCCATGCTGAGATTTTGTAATGTTTTTGGAAACGTATAAATTCATTTTTTGAAAAGAGAAAAAGAGTTCCCACAGAGTGTATTACCCAGTTTTGAGAACCTTTTACATATTTTTACATTATTGAACACTCTTGGAGAGGATTTGGATCTTGAATTTGAGGTTCTAGGATCCTAGTCTTAAATTTGGCGTTGAGCATTGTAGAATGTTAACAATTTGGATAGATAATCTTTTTGGTAACAATTTCTTACTTTTTGCTATGTTTGGATAAAACCCCTTCCCTTAGGGGTATGATCATGTAATTGGATACATAAATTAGCTTATGGGTATTGTTAATTGTTGAATTTAATGTTGTTTTGAAATGGGTTCAATTGTTTATTCATGTTTTCATTGATGAACTGAAGTTGCAAATTCGGTTCTAGCTTAGCTCTCTATACTTGCTTGAGAAAGATGCTTAGAGTAGAATAAATGATTGATAGTTGTATTGATTTTCATCTTTACAACCCAGCTTGAGAAAGTGGGTTTAATTAAGGAATTGGGTTGCTTGTATTGTTAAGCTTGTTGAGGTTCAAAAGAACTCACTTGAAACATGAGAGCTAATCGAGAGATAGCTATTATATTCAAAATCTATCCTACCCATTGAGATTCAACAACTTAAAGCAATTAATAATTACTCATTAAGCGAAACTAGTATTTGATTTTTCACACTCCTAAGTTTCTCTCTCTAATCGTTCAATTACCGTGTTAATTACCTTTGTTGAAAATCGGCTACTAAATCCCCCATTTGATATTGATCATTAAAACTCATTGATTTAGTTTATGTTGCGTAGTCTTTAACTTCAACAAGAGATTAGAACACTTCTTCACTTCGTACTTGAACTCTTTATCGTATCAGGATCGATCCCAACTCATCATTGGGTTTATACTTGATTAGCGACCGCCTACACTTTGAATCGGAAGAAGTGTAGTTAAGCGCTATCAACTTACACTAAATTGCATCCCCAAATCATAACTATTTATAAAGATGTGAAACAATGGAATATAGCCCGAGCTCAAATGGTACCACTGACTATATGTGATTTTTGTGGGAATGGACATACGACTCATGAATGTTAGCTCGAGAAAATTGTAGAAGAAGAGGTGGATGCAATTGGTAATTATAATAGTGTAAACTATTATAGAGGCACCAACTTTAATTCTACAGGTCAGAAACATCCTGGATTTTGATGGAGTTCATCAAATGGTAGTTTGAATGCATGACAACAAAATAACTCTAGAGGTCAAAGTCAAGCACCTCAGGGGTACTAGAATCAACAGAGATAACATGGCAATCAATCAAGTCTGGAAGATCTAATGAAGACATTCATCATAAAGATTGATAAGATGTTTGAAATTCAAAGAGTTTCTATTCAAAATTTAGAAAAGTAGGTTGGAAAGATCGCTAATCAGATATCTAAGAGACCACCTGGAACTCTTCCAAATGACACAGTGAAGAACTCTAAGGAGCTGAAGGTTGTGACTTTGCAAAGTGGGAAAATGTTCAATGATAATTGTAAAAGCAAAGATTGTGAAGCGACAAAGAGACAAGATGAGACACAATGAAGTCAAAAAGTAGTAGGGGAGTCCTGTGAAATTCAAAAAGGAAAGGAGAAGTTAGAACTAAAGTTGATTCTAAATACATGTCTGCATTGCCTTATTCCTCAAAAGATAAAATGAGAGAAGCTTGACAAGTGTTTTGGTAAGTCCTTAGAGATGCTGAAGAACCTTCATGTGAATATTCCTTTCAATGACCTAATCATTCGGAATAATTAAGTCGTCGTGGAGATTTGATTGAATTATTATTTGTATAAATCCTTGTAGAGAAGATCTTTATACTATACTATTTTTGACTAGCGAAGCGCTAAAATTATAATGTGTTTGTGCTCCTCAATTATGAGGACCCCTATTTATAGGTAAAATAGAGGAGTTATGATAAGAATAAACTTTCCCCCAGCCAATAAGACTTAAGTGACATTACAGAGGAGTAGTGATAACAATAGGTTTCCTCTAGCCAATCAAATTTAGGTGACATGACTTATCCTATTGACCTCTTCCATTGACTTGACATACCATGTCATTTGACACGTGACACCAGAATGATCCTCTAGGATGAAATGATTTTGGGCTTAACAAAGTGGGCTCATTATTTTTAGCCCTAATAAATGAATTTAAACTTTAATTAAATTCATATGTATGTGACTTAAATAATTAACCCAATTATATTAATCCACAATATTTATTTGAACTAATATATCTTGAATTTAATATAATTTGAATCATTTTATAAATTTTAAATAATTACATACTCATTTAAAAGTTGTGAGAAAATTACAAATGTAACTCTTTTATATTTGAGGGTAGGTTCAAAATTGTCTCTTAAATATGCATTTAATACAGTAAAACCTCTATAAATTAATATAGGTGGGTGATGAGTCCGAGATTTGGACTCATTAAGGGCTTTGTTTGTAGAGATTAAGTGTCCTCAAATGCTTATTTTGTGCCAATAACTCAAATAAAACCCTTGATTTCCAGGTATATGGATTGAGGATAAAAGCAAGGACACTAATTTGCGAAAAGGAACAAAGCGAGCTGAAAGAATAAAGAAAAGCAAGCTTGGTGGTCGTCAAGACCACTTGGCAAGTCGCCAAATGGCTATTTGACTGCCTAAAGTTCCAGTGTTCCAAGCCCTGAAGGAAAGAACCAAATTGGCGAGAGAAAGGAGCAGTCGGCAGATAGCCGAGTAGTTCCGCGATGCAGTTCTGGATCGCCCAAAGTTACAGACCTTGAAGATGCTGAATGCCAAGGCAGAAGGGTGATGGAAATGACCAAAAGGAGGCTAGCTGAGTGGTTCGGCGAGCCTAACTTACTTCGCCGAGTGACTCTTCGCAACACATTTTTGACGACTATAAATATATTTTAAAACATTTCGTTTAGCATCTATCTAACATCAATTATTATCTTAGCTTATAATTTTTAGAACTGAGACAAGTTTTCTCTAGTTTTTCCTAAGTTTGAAGAATTGCAGTTTTTCACTTTTGAAAAATTGGAAGTGGGTCTTTGAGATTCTTCAAATTGGAGCATTGTAAGGACGAATCTACACTTACCTAGTTGATGGATAATCAATTTGGTAACAATTTTTACCTTTTTATTATGTCTAGATAAAACCCCAATTCTTGGGATGTGATTATGTGATTATGGGTATTGTTGATTGTTAGTTTAAATGCTATTTAGAAGTGAGTTTAGTTATTAATAGTGGTTTAATTTAAGAATTGTAGTTGCAAATGCAGTTCTACTCTTGTGTTTTTGGCTTGCTCGAGAGAAGGGTTTTAAAACTAATATTATTGATTGATGGTATGTGGGTATTGGGTTGACATCGGTTCAGCTCGAGAGAGTGAATCCTAAACCCAATCCCACATATTCAGCTCGAGAGAGTGAATGGACTAAGGTGTGGGTTGTTCTTATTTTGCATGCTTGTTGATGTTCGAGAGAAATCAACTTGATTCGGGGTAAATTGTTCAAGAGAAAGTTTACCTCCTCTATAGCCTAGCTTACTCACTAATATCTATCTATTCATTCTCTAATAGTTGCAATTACCCATTTGTCTATATTAGCCCATAATCGAATCACATTCCAAGAACCCGTCTCATTATTGTTATTTCGTATTGTTTGCCACTGTTTATAGTTGATAATCAAAACAAAAACCCCCCATTTGACATTCGTGTCACCCCTGATTTGAATGATGTCTTTATTCGATAATTTTTATTCCTATGACTAATTTGACCATGTTCATACTTCCTAATTGAATCTGTAACACGTACCGCTCCCTGTGGGATTCGACCCCAACTCATTTAGTTGGGTTTTATACTGATTAACGACCGTTGACGCTTAGAATTGGATGAAGTGTCTTTGAAACGCTAATCAAAATGGCGCCGCTGCCGGGGAGTGGTGTTATTTAGACTCTTTTGGTGAAGTTGAATTTTGTTCTTTCTAGTCATAGGTGAATCTACTTACTTTTAGTTTTGGTTTTTGTGTTGCTATTTAAAACAGAGGAGATGAGTGTCAACGGAAGCAATGGTAGCCAAGTGGACCACCAAGATGACATCGGCAATCTCAATGATGTCAATGAGCCAAATGTAAATGACCCTAATCTAGTGGGTGGAGTTGGTGTCATTCGCTTGCCTCCGGTTGAAGGGAACGTTGTGTTCCACATTACAAGCACCATGTTGCAGCTCTTGCAATTGAAAGGGTTGTTTGGTGGGTTGGCTCATGAGGATCCCCATGAGCATATAAGGAATATTGTTGATGTTTGCGGGCCGTTCTCTTTTAAGAACATATCCTAAGAGTCGGTCCGGTTGAGGTTGTTCCCATTTTCTCTGATGGGGGAAGCGTGTAAGTGGTTGGCTGAATTGCCAAGAGATTCCATCACTTCGTGGGAAGAGCTAGTCACCGCATTTCAAGTGCGATTTTTCCCTCCTTTGAAAATGATGACACTTAGGGACAACATCCAAAGCTTCAAGCGTTTGAAGGGTGAGCCAATACATGAGACTTGGCTAAGATTTAAGAAGTTGGTGCTGCAATGTCCAACTCATGGTTTGCCCGACAACGTTTTGCTGCAATACTTTTACCGAAGCCTTGATTCAGTGAATAAGGAGTAGCTGATCAACTTTCTCTGGAAGGTTTAATGCAACAACCTTACGTTATCGCAGCTCAGCTTTTGGATGGCATGACTAAAATTAACCGGGCATGGTACACCCGTAAAGATCAGGTCTCCCCTCTCACTTTTAAATTGACAAAGGAGTAGCTTGAGAAAGATCGAGAGAGGGACCAAAACATGGAAAAGATAATGACCCAACTTGACATTTTAGCCAAGAATGTCATGGGAGCTGGTGCTAGAAGTGCAAATGTTGTGGGTGTTGGGTGTGTAAACCCCGATAAGGCCAAGTTTGAAGCGTTGTACAATGAGGAAGTGAACTTCCTAGCCAACCAAGGAGGAGTTTATCGTGCAAACTACCCAAGGCAGGGTGGTAACCAAGGTTAGAAGAGGGACGAGGGCTGGAGAGATCGTGATAGAGAGTGGAGGGATCATAACCCCACTTGGAAGGAAAGAGATGGGGAGAAGGATAGGTATGTTCCTCCCTACGAGCACCAAAAGCCCAAATATTCTGAGGGTGGCCAGTCTGAGGATATGGTCTATCGTATTCTCAACAAGGTTGAAGGCTACGATAAAATGTTCAAGGAAATAAAGGAAAATGTATCGACCCTTAACCAGACAGTGACTTCTCATTTCGTCTCTATCTGTAACGACCCAAGAGCACCCCCTAGTCGTAACCGGTGTATTCGACCTCTCGGAGGTCTTATACAAGCCCTTAGCATTCGTCATAGCATTTATCATAGAAAAATAGCGGAAAATTTAAAACTTTCATAATATAAGACAAGACTTAAAAGTCACATCATTTAAACCTTTAATACAAAATCGGAATATTACGTCTCAAGGTAGCCATCCTAAAACACGACTACAACACAATAGGGACACAGCCCTTACGATATAAAAGAACTATTATCTAGTACATTGAACTTAAGAAAACTCTTTAACATGAAGGTCCTTGAATCTTTAAGGACACACTCGAACTTGGGAATAGTAAGCCAAGCTCATCACTTCTAGGAAAAGCCCTTTAGCCACCACCACCTACACTTGGTGTAAAAAGATGAAGAAGAATGGTGTTAGTACAAGAATGCACTAAGTATGATAACCATGCAAAAACATGCTTCTAAAAGGACATTTAGTTGGAACCCATGCATCATGCCTTTTTAGAGAAACTTCATGAACACTTAGTTCCATAGGAACAACATAAATCCACATACATCATCATACACATGGAAACCATTCATAATAGCACATAGAGCCACTTATAACATTTTAGGCACATTCAATGCATACAATACATTACCTTCCTCTTTATCTTAACTCCTTTCCTCAAGCAACCCTTAGGGAATACTTGGTGCAATGTATCACCTTAAGGTTACCTAGGGTGAACTTACATATAGCCTTCATCAATCAAACCACATATATTCATAGTCATAAGCATACCATATAAGACATAGTCTTCACATAGGAACCATCACCTAAGACAACCCCCAAGACACACTAGTGCAATGTGCAAGTAGCATCCCATAATACTACTCACACCAAGTGTTCCTAGGAAGCTACCATAGACTAGGCACATCATATTCAACAAGTCATAACATCTTCATTTAACATTAGACATAAGACCAA
>JAJOOR010033160.1:0-16821 GCA_036250505.1 Solanum acaule | reverse complement strand
GTATTCTATCCCCTTAGCTTATGATTTAGAGGTTTACTTGCTGAGTACTACGTGGTTTGGTACTCAGCCCTTGCTACTACATTTTTTTGTAGGTTACTAGTCCGGACCTTTGTGATATATTCTCTTCTTTTCCAAGGCTTCTTAGAGATTTGTGAGGTAGTTGTTTGTCAACTCAGCAGACCTTCTTACTCTTGTTTATGATCTTGTTCTACTCTAGAAACAATGTCATATAAGACTTGTATTTTCCTTTTGATTCAATTGTAATACTTTAGAGGCTTGTACACGTGGCAACCAGATTTTGGGGGTATTTTTGAGTTTATTATAAAAATTTCCACATTTTATTATAATGGTGGAGTTTTAGGCTGACTTGTGTTTGTGGGTTAAGACGAGTGCCATCACGTCCATTTTTGGGTCGTGACACTTTTTCTGTGGTTTGAGATTATTACTCAAAAGATCTTTCCCTTAAAAGAGATGGTACTAAAACTGCTCATGAAAACTCTTTCGGAAATCGGTGTTACCTCTCATCTTAAATATGAAAACATTTACTTTTGGGAATACTTAGTTCCCATATACCATTTTAAAGAAAATGAACTCAGATCTACTCTTCCTGAATCTCATATGCTCAAGTCTTAAAACAAGTTTTAAAACAATTTGTAAAAAGACTTCTTAAAATAGGGTTCACGCCGAATTATGGACGTGAACGACTCAATTCAAGGTTTTCAATAACCATGCATAGAACTCAATACTTGAAACTCAACAACTCAGAACTCAAGAACTTCAATGATACTACACATTTCAAAAATACTCAAGTTAGAGGGTTCATGCGGAATTATGGGTGTGAACTACTCAACTCAAGGGCTCGATGATACTTTTCATCTCAAGACTGCTCGACTCATAGGGTTCATGCGGAATTATGGGCATGAACAACTGAACTCAAGGACTTCAAGGGTAACATGTAATAGCCCCATGATTAGAAATATAATCTTAAAAGGATTAGGAACTCAATACTCAAGACTTAGAACTTGAAGATACTACTATTCTCAAAGATGCTCAATTTATGAAGTTCATGCGGAATTTATGAGCGTGAACAACTCGACTCGAGAATCTAAATATCAATATTGAACCTATGTATACAACTCTTCTCATTCTCATACTTACTTCCTCAAAACTTAGTTCAAATAGATAGTTGATCTCAAAGGATTCACAATTTGAACTCAAAGACTTTCTTGAACTCCACTCTTAACTCTCTCTTGAATTTGAATTATGAATTCAAGAGTTACGGTTCATGATATGAAGGATCCCATGATGACAATGTAGATGGATTAATACATTCTCCTCATTGTCATACACACTTTCTCGAGTCTTGAAACAAGTTATTAGAAGTTGTAGAAGACTCCTCAAAAAGGCACAAAGGGACTTTCTCAAAATGTTCCAAAGAATTCTCAAGACTTGACTCTTAACTCTAGCTTGAATTTGAATTATGAATTCAAGGTTATGAATCATGTTATGAATGATTTCTAGGTGTTTAGAAGTAATTTAGAGTGTTTAGAATCAAAGGAGAGTAAAGGTACCCTTCGAAGACAGAAGAAACGATGGAGAACGCATGGGGGCAGGCGACCCTGGCGTACTGAGTGGTGTGGGGCGCCAGCCCCTAAACTACAGAGCATTATTCTTGTCATACAGGCTGCCTGGCGCACCAGCCACCCCTGGCGTATTGGTGGTGCGTCACCCCATATACTAGAGTTTTTAAAAATAATATTATCCACTTCATTACATAACTCTAGTGCACTCTTCTCAATAGTGACAACATCAATAACAATATGATCAAGCAATTGGCCCTCCACTCTTAGCTCTTCAAGTTGACTTATAAGTATTTTTTCTTCTTCACACATATTATTACTAAATTGTTGTGTGTCATACGATTCAATCTTTGCACTCAAGTCACAATCTAATATATCGAGATCCCAACCAAAACGATCTTCTTCAATCATGCACTTAAATATTAATTTATAACACAGTATTAATAAATCTTCAATGTCCCCACACAAGTTATTTTGTTGAGAAAAAAAAATAGCTTATAAGAATCCATAATATTACAAGTACAAGAATTGCAGGAACACTTAACACTACATACTTTTTCAGATGACATTTCAAGAAGAGTAAAACATATAATAAAGAAGAGTAAATTAAAACAAATAAAAAAAACAAAAAAAGGACTACAAGTCAAAATAAATACTAAAGACAATTTCTAAGCTACATTCCTCAGCAGCGGTGCCATTCTTGATAACGTCCAAATATACTTCTTGAAAAGAAATATAAACGATCATTTGCAATATATTTACCCAACTATGAGTCGGGGTCGATCCCACAGAGAAAATGGAAGAATATTGTCAATAGCAAATATTTAACTCAATAGTCGTTATATAAAAATGGGTATTTAAATTGAAATAAAATAAAACCAATAAAAAAAAGCTTTGGACTAAGTTTTTATTTATATTCAGATTATTAGAAATAACTACGAATGTGTTCCCTAAGCTCATAACGCGGTAATCCTAATAATTGTAGTCATATCCTAGTGTATCACATGCAAAGTAGTAAGTTATGTATCTCTAAATTCTTGGTTCGGCAAATAGAGAATTTCACCCCGCACCTTGGTCCGGCTACGCGTGTATAATTTAATAAATCTTATATTTACCTCATATTAGTCATCACATCAATGTATGACTTAGTTTTCACCCTCGCACCAATTGACATTAGACTATTAGATAGTATCACACTAAATCTATGTTGATATTTATTTTCTTATTAACCATCTCCTTGGTCCGGCAAGTAGCAACAAGACGAGTTCTAATGTTGCGCACCGTTAAAATGACTTCTAGACGAAATAATTATCAATGCATGTTTCAACACTATTCAAAAATTACTTAGTTATTATTCATACTTTGTTAATCGCTTATGATTCTCACAACCCTAGTTATGAAATTTAGCTGCTCATTATCTCAAAAAACACAATCAAAATTTATTAAAATATATATGCTTGTGTTAATCATAAAAAGTTAAGAACATTAGCTAAACTATCTTTTATTAATCAAGAATATAAATAAATAATAAAGGAGAAGAAAGAATAAATCACAATTCTCCAACCTCCACGGCGGTTCTTCCAAAGTTTCTAAGCTAGAAAAAAATTTATATTTTGTATTGTTTCTTGGTTCTCCCCCTAAATAATTACTTTTATAGACTATTTATACATATAGAAAATCCTAAATAAAATAATTGAGTTCAAATCAAATTAGGAATTCAAAAAAGGAATTGGATTCCCTTTTTTTTTCGTGAAACTGTCCGCGTGAGTTGTGCCGCCTCAATATTTGAGGGGACTTCATTGGCTGCCACGTGGCAGTAAATTGATTTGAGATTGCTCAGCCGCCATTTGTCATATATATAAATATATTATTTTATTTTATTTAATCCATTAAGCTGCCTTTTTGAATTCCTTCTTTAACCTTTCATTTTAAATTCGTTTTAGCTTCAAACTTCTTCATTTTCCACCAAATTAATCCTACAAACAAAATATATTATTCAGCACAATTTATAAAATTCCTGCTCAAAAAAGAAAAATATAAATAATAAATGTGAGACAAATAATGATTAAAAATATGTATTTTGTCCTCACATCAACACCTTACACTTAAACTTTTGTTCGTCTCCAAGCAAACATTAAATCTCATCCCAAAAAAAATCATATAGCAATGTCATTACTTTGGATAATACAAACAATTAGACCATATACCAAGTTCAAAACATCAAGTAGACTTTTCAATCATTATGCAAGACATCCAAATAAACAACAAACCTCTAACCTCCTAACCTCAAGGAAGGACTTTGAACTCATCAAATTTAAGCTTGCTCACCTACTCTCATCAAAGAAAGTTAATAAAATCATCTATCTATCATGAAACAAGTGCCCTTATGAGAAGAAATAGTCCACACACTCAAATCAAAAGATTGAATATAAATTAAGAATTTAGCATCAAAGAACACTCTCACACTCACAATAAAAAAATTCACATGTATGCACAAAGAACCATATGCTTGCCCATTATGTACATCTCTACTAATTAAGCATGCTTGAATAGAATCAAATAGGACTTTAACAGGTTGTAATGTAAGCTAGGGGACGGGTAGGAAAACTATATAATAGTGACTTACACTTCCTTAAGCACTTTGCAATTTTAGACTTCATCACACATTATTTTCTTCTCTTTATTTTCAGCCCTCTCTTCAACAATTATATCACAAGTAATTCTCATCATCTCAAGAATGTTTCAAATATTTTTTTTTAAAAAAGTTTTCCTTCATAATAGCCACCCTCAACTTACGTATTTTACATGCGTTAAGGTGCACGATATCCTTGGAAGGACTAGGGCCATCATCAAGGTAACTTCTTTTGTTCATCTTCTTTTTTTTCACATCACATTCTTTCAAATAGGCCTTTTTAAGCACTTTGTAGCTATCATTGATTACCTTTTCACTCAACCATTCCTTTTTCTTCAGAATTAACAATTAGAATAAGTCTATGCTATAATACTCAAGGAAGCAAGGTGCAAAAAATTAGGGATTCAACAAAATAGTTTAGGGCAAAATATGGCTACCAACAAAAGGTTACAGGCTCAAAAAGGGCTAACTAGTGATATAATATCTGGAAAAGGCTAAAATTTACCAAACAAATCAAAGAAAGCCTATTATGATCTCCTAAACAAAGCAACAAGTTTTACTTCACTTCAATAACATGCAGGGCAATTTCTAGACTAAGATGCAAAACATGGAATAAAAAAATCTCACCACACATGACACAAGTATCAATCAAGATGGATTAATTCCACTTCTAAGAGAGACATGATCATAACAAACTACAAAATAAAATAAGCTATATACAAAGTCACAACCATGAACCTAGATGTCAAAAAGTTTACAATTTTCACTAGCAATCAAGCATTCACAAGAAAGTACTACTCAAAATTAGGCCCAAATAGTAAGTATCACATAACTCAAAAGGGTCTTTTCTTTTCTCTCAAAAAAAATAAAAAATAAAAATAAGATGTAAAAATAAAATTTATGCCTAAAAAAAATAAAAGACACTCAGTTCAAAGGGACTATCCTCAGAAAAAGACTCAATAAAACAGTAAAAACTAATAATCATTCCTCCACCCCACACTTAAAATCATGCTTTGTCCCCAAAACAATTTATAGAAAAGAGAAGAAGAAGAAGGGTGATAAATACCCCCTCAGGCCCTCTATGGCCTAGCTAACAACATGTTTTCTCTCTTTCCATCAAGAGTCGCATGCACCCCACACTTAAGCTCAAAACATGTTCCTTAGCTTTAAATTTGGGTACTCAGACTTCCCCTAAATCTGCGAAAACAAAAACAAAACAAAAAAGTGACACTAAAAAATAAAAATAAGAAGTTACACTACGAATTGGGTTGCCTCCCAATAAGCGCTTGATTTAACGTCGCGGCACGACACCACCAATTTTACTATTTTTCCTTCCACTTTGAAGATATAAATTGCACCCCTAATTTCACATCAATTTTTCTATTACGCTCAAGGGGTGGTGGTATAAAAATAAAGGTCCCAAACAATAGATATCACTTTATGCACTTTTTTTATCCTAAGCTAGGAATGTAATTCTCTGATGTTGGAACAATAAATTCAAGAATATAGACACATTGTTCCTCCTCCATACACTCATCTATAGGCTCAGATGAATCGATTAATATCTCATCATCTAAATATAATGTGGAAAAATGATTTGAATGAGGTCCAATGCGCCCTAACTTACTAATTGTACTATTTTTAACACCTTCATGTTTACACATACTAGAGTTTTTAAAAATAATATTATCTACTTCATTACATAACTCTAGTGCACTCTTCTCAACAATGACAACATCAACAGCAGTATGATCAAGCAATTGGCCCTCCACTCTTAGCTCTTCAAGTTGACTTATAAGTATTTTTTCTTCTTCACACATATTATTACTAAATTGTTGTGTGTCATACGATTCAATCTTTGCACTCAAGTCACAATCTAATATATCGAGATCCCAACCAAAACGATCCTCTTCAATCATGCACTTAAATATTAATTTATTACACAATATTAATAAATCTACCATGTCCCCACACAACTTATTTTGTTGAGAAAAAAAAATAGCTTATAAGAATCCATAATATCATAAGTACAAGAATTGCAAGAACACTTCACACTACATACTTTTTCAGATGACATTTCAAGAAGAGTAAAACATATAATAAATAAGAGTAAATTAAAACAAATAAAAAAAACAAAAAAAGGACTACAAGTCAAAATAAATACTAAAGACAATATTTAAGCCACATTCCCTGACAGCGGCGCCATTCTTGATAACGTCCAAATATACTTCTTGAAAAGAAATATAAACGATCGTATACAATATATTTACCCAACTATGAGTCGGGGTCGATCCCACAGAGAATATGGAAGAATATTGTCAATAGCAAATATTTAACTCGATAGTTGCTATATAAAAATGGGGGGATTTAAATTGAAATAAAATAAAAACAATAAAAAAAATAGCTTTGGACTAAGTATTTATTTATATTCAGATTATTAGAAATAACTAGGAATGTGTTCTCTCATAAGCTCATAACGCGGTAATCCTAATAATAGTAGTCCTATCCTAGTGTATCACATGCAAAGTAGTAAGTTATGTATCTCTAAATCCTTGGTCCAGCAAATAGAGAATTTCACCCCATACCTTGGTTCGGCTACGTGTGTATAATTTACTAACCCTTAGCTTTACCTCATATTAGACATCACATCAATGTATGGCTTAGTTTTCACCCTCGCACCAATTGACATTAGACTATTAGATAGTTTCACACTAAATCTATGTTGATAATTATTTTCTTATTAACTACCTCCTTGGTCCGGCAAGTAGCAACAAGGCGAGTTCTAACATTGCGCACCGTTTAAAAAACTTCTAGACGAAAGAATTATCAATTCATGCTTCAACACTATTCAAGAATTACTTAGTTATTATTCATACTTTGTTAATCACTTATGGTTCCCACAACCCTAATTATGAAATTTAGCTACTCATTATCTCAAAAAACACTATCAAAATTTTTAAAAATAAATATGCTTGTGTTAATCATAAAAAGTTAAGAACAATAGCTAAACTATCTTTTATTAATCACGAATACAAATAAATAATAAAGGAAAAGAAAGAATAAATCACAATTCTCCAGCCTCCACGACGGCTCTTCTAAAGTTCCTAAGCTAGAAGAAAATTTATATTTTGTATTGTTTCTTGGTTCTTCCCCTAAATAATTATTTCTGTAGACTATTATAGATATAGAAAACTCTAAATAAAATAATTGAGTTGAAATCAAATTAGACATCCAAAACCAAAAGGAATTCGATTCATTTTTTTTTCGTGAAGCTGTCCGCGTGAATTGTGCCGCCTCAATATTTGAGGGGCCTTCATTGACTGCCACGTGGCAGTAAAATTGATTTGAGATTGCTCAGCCGCCATTTGCCATATATATGAATATATTATTTTATTTCATTTAATCCATTAAGCTGCTGCTTGATTTTCTTCAATTTATCATCTTTAATTCGTTTTAACTTCAAACTTTTTCATTTTTTCACCAATTTACACTATAAGAAATATGATTTATAGTGACAACCTTTTGTGGCGACTCATTTAGTTGCTGCTTAATCAGTGTTTTTAGTGGCAACCCAAAAGAATCGCTCCAAAAGATGATAGTTTTGGTGGCAAACTCATTAGTCGCCACAGAAACTAATAATTAGTGGCGTCTATTTTTAAGTCGTCACTAATATAGGGAGCTTTTTTTTAGTAATATACATCTGAATTTTTTGATAGTGGCGACGAAGAAAAGTCGCCACAAAAGATCATTTGCAGCAATTGTGTCGCCACTTAAAGTTGACCTTTTGTGGCAGTCTCTTAGGTCGTTACTAATTTTTTGTTTGATATTGTAATATTATTTTATGAACATTTAAAGTTTTATTAATTGTTACAGAGATGCTTTTAGTTTTGATATTTTATTAGTGATAAATAAATACAAAAATATTTAAGTAAATTATTACTATATTGAAGCGGTCAAAGCAGAGAATTGTCGTGGACATGCTTTTAGTCGAGAGCTTATTTGTAATTTTTGTACTTTCTCAATTTTAATTTGATTCTCTTTTTTTTTTCAATCTATTATATATATATTAAAATATTTAAAAGACATAAAAATTAGGTTGACTCACAAATTATATCATGCCATACAAATTGGAACAGAGAAAATAACATATATTATTTGAAAATAAAGTAAAATTACTATAAATTTAAATATTTTGTTTTACTATAAATTTAAATAATTAACAACTTAAAATATTTAAATGATATGTAAAAAAATTGTTTGATTCTCTAAATTATATAATGCTACATAAATTGAGACATAAGGACTACCATATATTATTCAAAAATTACGTAGAAAGTACTAAAAAACATAATAATTAACAACTTAAAATATTAAAAAATTATATAAAAGCTTTGATTGACTCTCCAAATTTCATTAGTGTGCCACATAAATTGAGATTGAGGAGAGTAACTTGTGTTATTTGGAAATTAGATAAAAAGTTAAAATAAATTACAAAAATTAATAACTGAAAATATTTTTAAAATAATACAAAATTAAACAAAATCCTATATCTAGTATTTTAAATAAGTATTCATCTATTGGAAAAATAATAGTTATGGAGTTATTTAACAAATATTTAGAGTAATTTCACACTTATAACCATTTTAACATTACATTAAAGATATTTGTTCTACTATCATTTGTCATTGTTTAGCCTTTTAGGTTAAGATCTGAAATCTCATTTTCCCCCAAAATCATATTCCCTCTTTTCAGCAAATCCGATATCCTTCAGACACACTTCCCCGTGAAGTTTGATTAGCGATTTCTCTTCTCCCTTTCCTCGTGCCCTAGTAAATCAACTCAATGCAAAGAGAATTTTAAGAAGAGCACAATTTTTTGCTCTGTGCCTCAAGGAATGCAGTTATTGAAGCGGTTGGTCCTTAAGATTGTGAGGAAATGGGTTCGAGTGACGATTATCCAGAATCATGGCTTTCAACCACTGTTGCAGAGCAAATGGGGTCAGGTTTTTCTCTACTTTTTTCTCCCTGTAGTAGTTAGGTTAATTAGTTCGACTATTTCTTTCTGTTTATGGTAAGATTTCTGAAATTTTATGGTTTCATTGAGGGATTTTGGGTTTACTTCATGTGTTTAATGTTAAGTTTTATTTAAGTGTATGTTGTATGTTAATCCATATGATTGACCTCTGCAACAAATTATTTCCTCGAGAATTGTTGTTATTTAGAAATTAATCTCTTATAAATTCACCATTTGCTATCCCTATTTACAATAATCTTAGTTTCAAGAGAAGGGTTTGTTGGTATAGTGCTTGATTGCTTGGTGAGTTGGAATATGAATAGAGGAAGCATCAAATGATTTCTGACAAAATATGGTCCACGCCGAAGATAATCAATGGTCTCTGTCTTTATTGAAGTTTGTGTCTCTCGTGTTTGCCACAATTTTTTATCGTGGCATCATTTTAGCCATATACATCTCGATTAATTCTCGACATGGAGTAGCTTCATGAAATGCCTATAATTCTCTCAAAAAAATTTAAAAGGAGCTAAAAAAATTGTGAATATGAAGCTATGGACTGAAGTGGCATCTAGATTGTTGTTTTCCCAGCAAAGATATCTCGTTTTCCTAATGTTGAAACATTCAAAGAAAAAGAGAATTCCTCTGGAAAAAAAATGAAGATAACATTAAAGATTCCTCATTTTAGCTTTAAAAAATGAAGATGACATTAAAGATTCCTTATTTTATCTTTTCTTCAAGAATCTCTCTAGTGTTTCTTTTTCCTTTTGAGGTATTTTTGCTTATGGGAAGAAGAGTATTAGTTGTTAGAGCAAGCTAACGTGAATTCTTATATCTTCAATATGAGTATGTATACATAATAGAATAATGAATATGTGATGAGATTATTCACCTTCTTAATTATGAATTGCATAACTAGAAAAAGTTACTGTTCAATATCAAGTTGATTCGCAAGCAAGTTTGCAAGAAGGCCATTGGATATGGGATGGTTTTGAGGGCCTACATTGCAATTCGGTGAAGAGGCATGTTGTTGGTAACAAGAGATGTAAATCATTTCAATATTTCAAGTACAAGAGACATAGTTCTCTTAAGATTCAATTTTTAGTATTAGGTTTCTTCTGTTGGGAGTAGTGAATTATAAGGCACAGTATTAACCGTCATTAGTTCTTTTTTCTCTTTGTAATTCTTTTCTCTTTACAACAATAACATATTCAGTGTAGTAGTTCTTTTTCTCCTGTTTTCTTAAATTTGTTTAGATGATGAAAGCATATGATGATGAGTGACAGATTGTGCTTCACTTTATGTACTTGGAAGATTACCTAAAGAACCTAAGATCAAGTCTAAATATCTAATGATAAGGCTTCTAATCCCAATTGAAGAACAAAAATACACCTAGCTACTCTATTAATTGAACATCCAACTTCTAATTCTTGCAGTACTATTTGTATAAATTTATTTCATTATCTAACAAACAATTTATTAAAATAGATCATGAGGAGTGTAAAATGACTTATTATTTGGTTAATGTGAGGTAAGGATCTTATTTTATTGCTCTTTTTTTATGCTAACTTTAAATTCCCTTTGCTTTCCTAGATAAAGAAATTAGTATTCTGTATCTATCTTGTTGCACCTTGATTTGTGTAGATAAACACTTCTAGTAGAAATTGACAATCAGACACTGTATTTGTTATCCATGATTTGTACCTAGTAGCGGCAAACCCAAATTCAATGAAATAGTTAGAATGTGTACTTAGACTCCAATAAGTGTTGAAACATTTGAGTGCATGAATAGTTTGGATCATGTAATATGTTTTATTCATATTGTGACACATTACTGAAGAGTGATAAGCTTGTACTCCAATGATAATTTTAAACTTTGGTTTGTTTATTTTTACTTGTGTGTTTTCTTATAACTTCCAATGTTTTCTGATTAGTGTCTGGAATATTAGTCATAGATATCTCACTAAGATGTAACTAGGCAATGTATCATTTTCTTCATTGGACTAATATTAAAACTTATATTTAATATCATCCAGTGATGCCATTTAGGCATAATGAAGTCAATAAGTCCTGTATCAATACAACTATTGTTAGGTTACTGGCACTAGCAGTTTGTCTCTGTATATATTTCGTTAGTTTCACATTTAGTTAGATTGTTGCTTGAATTATATGAACCAATAGATCGTGATAAGTTGTTACTATTAGCAATGTTATTTTATACTCAATTCTCCTGGGCTTCAACTTTTACAATTTTGTTTGGTCTTACATTTACTATGACTTTTTTGTTTTGTTTTTGCATATGATTGCTTTCAAGATGATGCAAGTGCATAGGCTAACTACACCATGTGAAATTTTCATAGAAAATTAAGGAAAATTATAATAGAATCTCTTGCTGGTGAAATTAGAAGTAGTAGGAAGTCCTATGATTCCCAATGTGTGTCAAATCAGGATCATGTATGGATTTGCAATACGTGTTAGGAAATATTTATGAGTTCATTAAGTTAGTTTTCGCCTACTTCTGTTTATATGCAATCCCTAGTAAATTATTTATGTATTCACTGATCGTTCTTATGATTTTGTAATTTTTCCTCTTC
Organism: Solanum acaule; assembly: GCA_036250505.1. NCBI lineage: Eukaryota > Viridiplantae > Streptophyta > Magnoliopsida > Solanales > Solanaceae > Solanum > Solanum acaule. The sequence goes on along the minus strand of JAJOOR010033160.1, from coordinate 5,005 downwards.
TAGATCTTTACCATCAAAGATGAAGTTGTTGCTTATGAAAATCAAATTATCGTAAGTACAGTTAAAGCTCAATTATTTTGCATTGACAATGTGCACTGATTATTTGGTTCTAGTAGTTGTGTAAGATTTAAAGAAAAGGAATTGAACTCTTTCCATTTTATTGTTTTACCACACTGTCTTCTTTGTTTTGATCTCTTAATGCAATCATTTTTACTTTCTTAAATGTGTTTTGCTTTCTTTTACTCTAATATTCCGATGGCCACCTCTTTTCTTATTAGATTATAATAATGGTTATATATTTGATTTTTTCCTAACAGGGATAATGTTGTTAAACAATCGCAAATGAGGTCGATCAAGAATGTGTTTGAAGGCACTATACGTTTTGCTTATTTATGGTTATATCATGTGATGTAAAATAAAATATTGTGTAGGAGTATATATTTAATTGACTTGTTAGTGACTGAACAATTTATGATATTGGAGTTGAAAAGTATTTTTTGTCCTATCTGTAATAATATTGAGTTTATGAAATTAATTAAAATCTATTAGCTTTTTTAAAAAAAATTGAAATTAGCTTTCTGTGGAGACTTTTTTGCTGCGGGTAAAAGCTAGTAGCTACAGCAACGACGCATAATGCTACTGAAGGAATGATTTTTTGTGGCAACTACAGTCGTCACTAAAGCAAAGGGGTTATTGCAGCAACAACTATTGCTGCTAAATATAATGTTTTTTGTGGCGAGAAAGCTCGCCGCTAAAAGATAGTTTGCAGTGGCGACCTGAAACCTTTTAATGACCATATCCATTAATTGTTGGTGGCAACAAAAGTCGCCACAAATGTGTTGTTTTAGTAGCGACTCTCCATTGTCGTCACAAATAACATTTAGTTATGGAAGTAATTGCTACGGTGCAAATGTCGCCACAAAACACCTTTAGCAGCGACTTTCTAGGTTTCTGTCGCGACATTTGTCGCCACTAAAAATGTAGTTTCTTGTAGTGTTAATCCTACAAATAAAATATATTATTCAGCACAATCCATAAAATTCCCACTAAAAAAGGACAGATATAAATAATAAATGTGAGGTAAATAATAATTAAAAATATGTAGTTTGTCCTCACATCAACACCGCTTAGAAAACACGTTGAATTTTCCTTACTCGTTTTTCGACCCTAATTAGTCTAGAATCAAATGGTTTCTTCCCCAATCACTTAGATTCGAATACCCAACCATAGTGTACAGGAATCTACTTAAAAACAACCTTAAAACTCATACGATTATATCAAGAACTCATCAAATCCTCAACAATCAAGATTATGAAAGAAACTTCAATAAAACTTATCAAGAACTCAAATCCTTTTCTTTCAAGAACGAAATTATGCCTAATTAATCATGATTGGTGTGTGGGTGAATGAACCCAACACTATGGAAGCTTACATACCTTTTAGGGATCAAACCCTTGGAGAAATCCGCAACGAAACACAACTAAAAAACTGCCAAAAAGTGATGGAAAAAGGCGAGGGGCTGCGACGCCTTTTTTGCAAAAAGTGACGGAAAATCGACGCAGTCAATCTCATCGCTTTTGGCTCGATGCTTTTCCAAAAGCGACGGACTGCGTCACCTATTGTTTTTAAATTTTTTTTTTTTAATAATGAGACGCCATCCGTCGCTTTTTTATTTATTTTAATATATAAAAAGCGACAAACTTTAATTTATTTTTTTTAAATCTTGAAAAGTGATGGACTAAGAGACGTTGTCTGTCACTTTTCTTTCAATTTAATTTTAAAAAATCGAGAAAAGCGACGGACTAAAGGATCCTGTCCGTCGCTTTTCTGGTATTTAAAAAAAATGAAACCTAGAAAAGCGACGGACTGAAGGACCCAGTCCATCGCTTTTCTGCGTTTGTTAATAAAATATATCTAAATCACAATTTAAAGACTTATAAAGTCTTTGAAAATTTGTTTCAAAATTTCAAAAAGTTCATAAAAGAGACCTAAACTAGGGAGTGTGATCTACAAAATCATCCTCCTCATCGCTGTCGTCGTCGGTGTCCTCGTGAGGCAAAAATGTAGTAGGTCGACGAGCAAGGTATAACACTTGTTCTTTAATGTGATGAACGGTCACACTCATGCTTTGTTTTTCAGCTACTCTTCTCCACTCAGACTCTGCTAGTGCCGATTTAAGTCGAGCTATTTGAGCCGACATAGTAGTAATCTGAACACCGTCAAGTGGCTTGGCTTGACGTGATGATCCAATACCTTGCAAGCCTGACTGGAGTCGTCTTACATCGTTTCGAGAGCCTCTACAATAGACTCTTCCCTTGTGTGTCCCCGCTATCACTTTTTCTGTTCAAATTTAGGTGGACAGTTCAGGTGTCCTATGGACCAAACTACCTAGATTATCATTGACGTACTGATTAAACTCATTCTGCATATTAAATATAAAAATTGACATCAATACAAATACATATCATAAATATATTCACTATAAATATATATTATTCATATTAAATAACTTACAAAAGTTCGTTCGGCCCTTTTCTCCACCCACACATCCGGATCAGACTCATTTTCTTTCTTCTTCACACGAGTCCTCTTGAAAACCTCCGATTCAAGGGAGTGCACCCCATTTCTTTTTCCTATAAATAAAAACTGAAATTTAAAATGATATATATTAATTAACTAATTATTTATTTAAAAGTTTGAATTAAAAACCATCTCTCTTGTAATTGTTCCAACGGTCTTTGCACCTCTGGTGTGCAACGAGCCACCCTTAAGACTGCCTCTAGCCTTTTTGGCTTGTTCGAACATTGCCTTGAACTTATCTGTGTTCCAAAACTAATGCAATTCATCAAAAACATGAGGCAACATCCAACCCGGACGTTAATCAGTATTGCAGACTTTCTTTAGCCAGCTAGACAGTCTCGCAGATGCCCTCCTCTCAAATGTAGTCGCAATGACCATATTGTACCTCGGCACCCAAGTATACATAGTCTGAAAAAAAATTGAATAGCGTTAATTAGATTGATAGTAAAAAAAAGTAAAGTATACTAAAATTATTAAACTTAAACTAAAAAATATATACCTTAAATTCATTAAATATTGCATGGCGTATACTATTTGGAATCTCGCTCCAAGAGTGATAAGCCTGTGTAAAAAGTCTTCTAACACACTCTTTTAAAGCCTGGACAACATCCTTTGCAGCATTCCACCTGCAAACCACATAATAAATATGTTAGTTCATGAATAATATATTAAAGTATAAGAAATAAATAAAATAAAGTAACAAATAGATAACAAAACAAATTTATGATGATCCATCCGGCTCAATCATGACTCTACCAAGACTGTCTTTCAGTCCAAGAGCTAGAGCAGGCGTCTCATCATCTGGTGTAGCACTAGGTTCAGTTGTAGATGAAGGTGATACACCTGGATTCACAAAACGCTGAGTCAATGGAGGCGTACCGGTCATAGCATCTGACTGCTCACTACTAGAATCTCCAATCCTCATGGCAGATGGCTGAGGAGATGTACCTGTGGGAGATGGAGTACCATCTGATATCCTACCTGCCAATAAGGGTCGTGCTCGATGAATAGCCTGTAAAGGTAGGTCATCGTAGCATTGTGGAGGCAATGCCTGTGAAGTAGAGGAAGCACTGACTTGTCGACGATAATTAGGATAATATGCCAGAGCATCCGCTGTACCAAACAGAACAACAAACAAATGAGTATCATGACTAATGCGCTTTGGCGCTAAAGAAATAGATCCTGAAATATCCTCAGCATCTATGGGTCTCCTAGAATTCTTCTTTTTAGCCATATTAGTCAACTCCAAGATGCTCGTGAGATCTATCTTCGTCACCGCCTGATGACATCTGCATGAGAATTTACATGTATAATATATTAAAATCATAATTTAAATAAAATTAGCAAAATAAATTAACTTACATATACTAGCTTTCATTCTACTACTATTCCTCCTCGCCTGTTTCAGTTCCATCATTCTCCCATTCTTCCTCCTTAGTTGTTTCATTTTCATTTCGTCCCATTCTTCGTCATCGAATGATTCATTTTCCTCATTCTCGGATATTTCTTCCTTAACATTCATTATTTCATCATCAGATACTTCTTCTAATATGTGTTGATGATGTTCTATTGTGGTTTCCAATTCAACATCAACTTGTTGATGAACAATTGCAACATCATTTTGATACGCCACATCTAAGACATTGTCAATTTAAATTCTTCCCATAGTCTTAGTTTTTATAACAACCCACCAATCAACTTTGTCTCTATGCAATGAATATGGAGCGTAATACACTTGTTTAGCATTTTGTGCAATAATAAAAAGGATCATAACTTCTGTATTTCCTGGTGTGCTTAGCTTCAATTATATTATGTTGATGGTCCACCTTTGTGCCTCTATGTGATGGGTCAAATCACTCACACCGATACAATACAATCTTTTTCTTATGCTAACTTGAATATCTCACTTCAATAATCTCATGAATGACACCATATTATTCAATAGTTTGGCCAATACCATCAACATCCCCTTGTATGTAGACACCGCTATTATTTGTTTTCTTGTTCTTAGAAAAATCTTCAGTTTGAAACTTAAAACCATTGTCACAATACTTACTCATTGTCTGAATTTGAGATTCAGGTCCAAGTGCAACTTCTTGCACTAATTGCAAATGTTCGACACTTGAGTATTCATCGTAAACCTACGTGATTGTTATTTAAAGTAATATAATTTAGTATAACATGAATATATTATTAAATAACTTAGTAATTTAATGTAAGCTTTCTGATATGCTCAAATTACACCTCCCTAAAAAAGTATAAGCGATCGTCGTCAAATAAAGAACCCAACTTGTAAAGTTGGGGTCGATCCCACAAGGAATATGATTTAGACTTAAACTTAACTTACGATTATATTCGTTTAGTCAACATATTTTCGAGACAAGTAAGTAAAAGGGGGGGGGGGGGGGGTTTGTGAAACAAATAA
>JAJOOR010033159.1:0-16096 GCA_036250505.1 Solanum acaule | reverse complement strand
TTTCTTGGTAAAGAAAGTTTTAAATTCCTTATGGTTTTAGTGTCTATGCGATGAATGAATGCTAAGAGGCTTGTATTAGACCTCTTCGAGGTCGAGTACGCCGGTTACGACTAGGGGGTGCTCCCGGGTCGTGACAGCTATCACCAACTCAAGCAGAGTATCGGGCAGTATAGTTGCAGCTCAGGAAAGTACATGGCTTATGCAGTTGATGAAGGATCTAAGACAACCAGTAAGCTATGAAGTTCCTCTGTACTATGATAATCAGTCAGCAATTCGCTTGGCTGAAAATCTAGTTTTCCATTTAAGGACTAAACATGTGGAGATACATTACAAGTTTATATGGGAAAAAGTGTTGCAAGGAGAGATTGGTTTGGAACACATCAAAACAGAATATCAAATTGCAGACTTGTTCACCAAAGGTTTTAGTGTCAACAAGTTGGAGAGTTTCTGCAAGCACCTAGGCATGGTTAAGACAGAGAGCTAATGTGTAGAGGGGTGTTAGAGTTGACAACATCATTCCTAGTTTAATTTGACAAATTCTGTAGTATAACTGTTTTTTAGCTTAATTGTTAGTTTGATATTTTATTAGTACGTGGTTGTTCTATTATTTTCTACAGTAGCATATAGCTTTCCGTAAAGTTTAGGAGAGTTAGGTTAGTGGATTTAGTTAGTACTTTAGTGGGGTTGTGACTCTATTAAAATTGTAATTCTATATAAGATCATTAACTAACTGAATACAAGATAAGTCCATTGTTCTTATTCTCTGGAAACTAATTCCTCAGACTCCTCCAGTTATATTTTATTTGAGCTAATTGTATCTTAAGTTCTTCACAAGGTAGGGGTAAGGTCTACACTGTACCATCCCCAGACCTCACTTGTGGTATTACACGAGATATGTTTTTGTTCTTGGTTCTGTAATTATCCATTCAAATTAATAATAATTTGCAGACGATCAGAATATGATTGATATAATTAGATATTGGTTTTGAGGTAGATAAGGAAGAGATGCAAAGTGATACTCACCTACTTGAATATCATGATATTCATCTTGTTTCTATTTTCTTATAAGAGAAGAATTATGTCAACATTTACCAGGGACTCCTCTTTAAAATACTTTCCTTTGTTGAAAGTTAATGTGTAGAGATTTGAGTGTTTCTCAAAATGGAAATATAAGAATTTATATAATTTTCATTTTGATTTCTTGTCTTGGATATAATTTGTCATTGAACGTTCTCTAGTTTTAATTGGTTAGATTGTGTGACAAGGGAATATAAGGTTTTCCTTTTTTGTTTGTTTTTTCAGTTGTATAAGAGTAACAAGAAATACCGAAGAGATTGTATTGACAGTATCATAATCATTGACTTACCTCTTGGATTTTGGGGTAGATTATGAAGGAATGCGAAATGAAACTTTACTATTTGATATTGCTTACATTCGTCTTGTTAAATTTCTACTTTTTCAGGAGTGGAGGTTGTTCAGGTACTATTCTAGAATAATGTTCTTATCCGGAAACTCTAAACCCTATACCCTATTGATTTCTTTTGAATGCATGTGTCAGATTAGCAGGATTTCTTTCCTGTTATGTTATGTGGTACAGGGCCATAGATATTTTATTTTTGCGCCACTAACGAGAACAAAAATATACACTTCAGTGATATAATTTTTTCTTATCTTGAGACAAAAAGTTTTATTCTTGGTACTTTTCTTTCTTATTATAATATGCTTCTATGGGAAGTATACTAGTTGTATCTTAATGTTTTTCCTTTTACCTGTCACTTGTTACTTCTCTTAGTAGCCATAACTGATTTAAAAGAATATATGTCTTGGTGTGATTGTTTCTGCTTACAAAAAATCTTATTTTATGTTTGTTATGTCATATGTACGGTTTATGTCATATATATATATATGGACACTCATTCATTTTTTGAATCCTCCTTGTAGATCTTAGAGAAAATGAGCATCGATCAGACATGCAATAGCTCCTTTTGGACTAGGGAGCAGGATAAAATCTTTGAGAATACCCTAGCGATCTACTTCAACGATAGCAACCTATTCAGGAAAATGGAAGAAGAACTTCCTGGAAAATCAGTTGATGATATCAAGGATCACTATAATATACTCTTAGAAGATATCAATGCCATCAATTCTGGACGTGCTCCATTGCCTAATTATCTGGAAATGCAAAGCAAAGCCAACTAAAATTTGAGAGTGGATGTCGAATGGCGAAGAGGGACTCCTTGGACATAAGAGTAACACAGGTTGGTTTCTTGTACAGTTTTTGGGAGTCTGGTCATTTTTTTTTGGAGTGATGTATATGATTTTACACAGTGCATGCAGAAGGCTTTGAGAGAGTAAAACTTTTAAGTAAATGTTGTCCTGCGATCTTGTTTCCTAGATAATAACTTATTTCTGTATCTTTCCTACTATAGGTCATTTCTCCGGGGATTAGATACATATGGAAAAGGTGACCAGAGAAGTATATCTAGGCAATGTGTTATAACAAGAACTTCAATGCAAGTGGCTACCCATGCCCAGAAGTATTTCGAGCGTGTTGAAGCCAACAAGAAAGGGAACATAAGAGCAAGAGAAAAACCAAGTGTTCTTGATATAACTGGCGTGGATGCTGAATTCGGTGGTACTTCCAAAGTTCCAACCACTGTGGACATGATTGAATCTGCTTGCGAGGGATCACAAGGAGTGCCGAACACTAGCACTGAGAGAATGCGTCATCGAGAAAGAACCAATGCTGAGCAAATGACAGCAGTAGTCGAAGGAGAGATCTCAAGTGAAAATGCTTTTGTGAAAGTTCATGCTAGTAGTGGAACTTACGGTCATTCTATCCCTAGAATTGGGAGTGAGCTTGAAACATTACTCAGTCATCCAATGGACAAAGACAATGATATCAATTTGATTTTTGATGTTGGGATAGCACCAACTTCTGATGATGGGATAGCACCAACTGCTCAAACCAGAATGTCCAGTTATGAAGTTGTAGGGGATGCTCCAGCTCAGTTACCTCCCTTTGTCCCCTCATCATACTTTGGCGATGGAGTATGGCGCAGTTTAGATACTCGTCGTTGATGATGAAGGCACTTTTAATATGCATGATCTGTTCACAGATCAAATGTTCTGATTTTCTACACTTTTTCTTTGAAGACTTATTCAATTATGTTAGGCAGTATTGCTAGACAGATGGATTTTAGTTGAAATATTTCAACAAAAAACATTAGCAATCATTTTTTCAGTGCATTAAGGACTTTCTGTTACGTGATATGTATGATGGACTAAAGTAATCCAACCCCCATACATTAGAGATCAATTTGATTGTTATATAATGAATGTAGACACCTTTGGGTATAGTGTACATAACAGCAAATTTGTAGGGATATGATAGAATATGTTTTGATTCTTTCCTTATTTAGTTTCCTTATTTAGAGCTCAATGTATTTGTATATATGCATCTTACATAATGGAATAAGAAACAAGTTATTCTCTATTCTGTTACATGGTATCAGAGCTATGACAGATCTGCTAGGTTAGGAAAAATAATTATCGGGTAATTTGCTGTATTTTGGAGTTGGGATTTACCCCCTCCAACCGAGGTAGGATTACCTTCCCTAGATAAATAGAAATCTAGATTTCGGTGGTCGGGAGGACACACACTTGTAAAAACTTTTCCAGTGATCTGTTGAGGTGGTATGTGAGGTAGCCTGCATCGCCAAAACTTCAATCTGATTGCATTTTCAGTATCATCACGACATCTCTGGCCAGGATTTGGTAGAATCTGGTTCGAACAATCCCAACTTGTGAGAGCTTTACAATTCCAAACTCAGTCACCCAGGTTCTTTATTTTTCGATCATTTTATTTTCGGTGATTTGGTGGCTCTGTATCACTACTGAAAGCTTCTGTGTTGGTATTTGATTATTTGTTTGGGGATGGATATTGATCTCTGTCATATTTGTTGTACACTATCGACTCCTCATTTTGCCTACACACTGTATTTATCACGTGGGAGAATTGGTGTGTTTTCCAAATTTCAGATCTAAGCAAAGTGATTATTCTGTGGTTTGCTATAACTATATTGGTTATTAAGTTGCCGGTGGTCCAACTTCATTTATTTTTTAGGATATTGTTATTTTTCCACATAAATTTAGTTGGAAAATGATTCTACACAATAGAAGAAAGGCTACAGATAACTGCGATAAAAAAAATAGTTAATGTTGTTGTTACTTCTTGTCAATCATCTGGTCAAACAATTTTGGTTTCACCGGAGGAGTTTGATAAATTCTTCCAGTATCAAAAATCATTGAAGGAATCTATTTAAGTTACTACCCTACCTAAGGCTAGTAAAACATGTATTGTCTCCTCTTCAAATAAGTGGGTGATTGATTCAGGTGCCACTTGTCACATCCCGAGCCTACACCCAAGGGGGACTGGCACTCGAAAACCATTGTTGGCCCCAAGCGAACCCTTTGCCTGGCTTACTTACTTAGCGGAAAACTTAATTCAACAAAGACAAGTTTATGTGATAAACTGGAATGTTATAATAGAACATTCAACTTGGCCATTAAGGTAAAATCAAGCCTTAACATAAGATAATGACAATGAAAAGACTAAAGAACTAACATCTGACTGTCTATGAAGCCTCTAAAACCACTGAGATGGATGTCAGGACAAACCCACGACATCCTAATGAACTAATAAAATAACTTAAAGCAATAAAAAGGAGTCCTCCGGAATGCAATGAAGCTCACCAACTGACTCTGGAGTGCTCACTGGATCAACGATGCGTTGGATGTCGATCATAGTTACTTGTGTCTGCATCATAATAAGATGCAGGCCAACTGGCATCAGTACATTAATGTATGAGTATGCGAGTTGGAATGCTAAACACAACATAGGCTAAACAAGAATCTGAAGAACCTACTTGACTCAACTCAACTCAACATAACTGAACTCATAAAAAATAGAAAGCAGTTTAAAACAAGTGCAATATAAAGAAAAGTTGTTTAAAACATGATGTCAACTCTGTGTGTATACAAAGATACATATAACTCTAAGATGTATGTAAAAATACAAATAAACTGTGTATTTAAATATACAATTACTTCTGTGGGAGTTTCTCTAACCGACAACCATCACGTAATAGCTATTGTGATGATACATCATTTTGCCTCACACTGCCAGGGCCGTCCTATACCTTGCCGAGGGTATAAAACTTGAACTACTAAGTGTATCCACTAGTCTATGCTAAAAAGCACTAAAGGAATCATCTAAAAAGTATGACCCTTTTCTACCCATGATGGCTACATGGTTTATGCGAGTTGTGAGTTGTGAGTTGTCTGAACTCTCCCCCATATCAGTGCTCAATACTACTCCCAAAAATATGATATTAGCTCTTATGTTTAAAAAACATACTTCTTTGTGTGATTTGATATACGTGCTCAAAAACATAGCTCAAAGGCTATCTTGGAAATCAAAGTTTCCACTCTTTCTTCATTTAGGAAGCGATTACTCTTTTCTGAAAACTTGCTCGAAGGCTCTTTGGAAATCGAGGTTTCCTTTCTTATTTGAATGTGAAAACATTTTAAAGCCTTTGGGAATACCTAGTCCCCATATACTCTTGAAGAAATGAACTTCAAACTTTACTCTTTAATCTTTACTCAACTTGAACTTTAAGTCTTAAAACAAAGTTAAAACATTTGGAAAAGACTTTTGGAAAACTCTAAGAACTTCTCTTGACTTTGATCTTAACTTTCCTTGAATTGGATTATGAATTCAAGGTTCATGATCTCATGTTTATGGATGATTTCATGATGTTTATATGTACCTTAGAGTGTTGGAATCAACTAGAAAACATAGGTACATTGCTAAGGAAAAAATACTAAAAGGTTGGAAAGAAATGGGAAAGATTGGCGGCCCTGGCGCTCTGAGAGGTGCCGGGAGCCAGAGGACAAAGTTCAGAGATTTCCCTAGGGGGTGCTGGCTGGCACGGCACCCCAAGGGTGAAATTTCAGAGCCCTCTTTGAGGCGCGCTGGCTGGCGCGCTGGCTGGCGCGATGCCCCACCCCTATCCCCAAGAGTTTGACTACTTTTCTTGCTCTTTTTTCATCTCTAAACCCTCTAAACTTCAATGGTTCTTTCCCCCAAACACTTAGAATCACTTGTACGCTCAATATACATCAGATTCAACTCGAATAACACAACTAACAACATGAATAAATCTCAAGAAAACTCCAACAACACAACCCACAAGAATTCAAACGAATTTCATCAAGAACTCAAGGATTTACTTTCAAATCTAATAACTTCGCTAAAATTGAATCATGATTGGCGCTTGGGTGAACTAACTCAACGCTATGTGTTCTCACATACCTTGTAGGGATCATCCCTGACGAAATCCACAAGCTAAACTCGACGAATCTTACTTCTCTTCTCCTTTCCCCTCTTCTTTTCTCTTTTCTCCAAGACGTAGCGTATTTTGGTAAAAGAGTAAACTTATCTAATTATGATTAGACCCTAACTATATTAACAAAAACAAACTAAAATAATTGGGCAAGGAAAAGACCAAACTACCCTTTCAAAATCTAGATTGGACTTTTCTTATTCCAACAACCCAACTTCCAAAGGGCATAACAACTCAGACGAACTCGGAATCGCACAAACTCAGTGGTATTGGAAAGATCATTCCAAGAGATTTCCTACCATATCTAGATGTACCTATAACTCATCTTGATCTAGAAGTTATGGACGTTTGAAGTTGGCCAACACTTAACTTATTCTAACTTAACAAAATTTCCAGATTTTCATTCTTTCCAAAAATGACTATTTCCAATTATTAGCTTATTCCTAGTTATTTCAAATTGCAAGTTGTTACAATATCTCCCCCTTGGGAAAATTCTTCCTCAAATGAGATTACTCTTACTAGTCTAAGGGTGTAACATGCAACATTTAGTTCAAGCACCCACAAGCAAATGCAAAACAACATGCCAACTTATAAATAAATACTAAGAAAGGATTAGTACCTAATTCGGAATTTCTCCGGATTCGAAGAGATGTTGATATATCTTCTTCATTTCCTCCTCAACTTCCCAAGTAGCTTCTTCAACAAATTGGTTCCTCCAAAGGACTTTGACTGATGCTACCTCTTTTGTTCATAACTTGCGAACTTGGCGATCTAGAATTTGAACTGGAATCTTTTCATAAGATAAACTATCCTTGATCCCAATATCTTTAGTTGGTATGATCAATGAAGGATCTCCGATGCACTTCTTTAACATAGAGATGTGAAACACCGGATGAACCGCGGCTAACTCTTGTGGTAGCTCCAACTTATAAGCTACATTACCTACCCTTTTCGATATTATATAAGGGTCAATATATCGGGGACTAAGCTTCCCCTTCTTACCAAATCTCGTAACACCTTTCATGGGTGAAACTTTAAGATATACCCAATCATCTACTATAGACTCTAACTCCCTTCTCCTAACATCAGTGAAAGATTTTTGACGACTCTACGTCGTTTTCAACCTCTCTTGAACCACTTTCACCTTCTCCAAAGCTTGATGAACCAAATTTGGTCCTATCAACCCTACTTCACCAACTTCAAACCATCCAATAGGAAATCTGCATCTTCTCCCATAAAGAGCTTCATAAGGAGCCATTTGGATGCTCGAGTGGTAACTATTATTGTAAGCAAACTCAATGAGAGGTAGGTAATCATCCCAATTCCCTTTGAAATTGATCACACAAGCCCTCAACATATCTTCTAAGGTCTGAATAGTGCACTCTGCTTACCCATCTGTCTGAGGATGAAAGGCAGTACTTAAGTTCACCTTTAAACCCAAGCCTTTTTGGAATGACTTCCAAAACTGTGCAGTAAATTGCGCATCTCTGTTTAAAATAATGGAGATCGGAACCCCATGAAGTCTTACCATATTTTCAAGATAGAACTTAGCATAATCTTCTACCGAATAAGTAATCTTAATCGATAAAAAGTGGATTGACTTTCTCATTCTGTCGACAATCACCCAAATAGAATCATGCTGCCTGCGAGACCTTGGTAAACCTATGATGAAGTCCATATTAATCATCTCCCACTTCCATTCCAGAAATTCTATACTCTGAGCCAAACCACCGGGACTTTGGTGCTCTACTTTAACTTGTTGGCAATTTGGGCACTTAGCAACAAATTCTGCAATGCCCTTCTTCATACTATTCCACCAATACACATCTCTCAAATCATGATACATCTTTGTGGAACCCAGATGAATGGAATATCTGGAGCTATGAGCTTCCTCCATGATCCTCTCTTGGAGTCCATCCACCATTGATACAGAAAACCTACCTTGATATCTCAATACACCATTTCCCCCTTGTTCAAAAGCCATAACTTTCTACTTATGAACATTTACCTTCAATTCAAGCAAAATTGGGTCTTGCTCTTGCTTTTCTTTCACTTCTGATACTAATGAAGACTCAGCCCCATTCATCACCACTACTCCTTCTTCTGTAGAATCCATTAGTCGGACTCCTAAGCGTGCAAGTCTATACTCCTCTTTCGCTAACTCTCTTTTTTCCTCCTCAACATGGGCAGTACTACCCATAGACAACCTGCTTAAAGCATCAACAACAACATTAGCCTTACCTGGGTGGTAAAGAATACTCATGTCACAATCCTTGAGTTATTCTAACCACCTCATTTGTCTGAGATTAAGCTTTTTCTGAGTGAACACATATTGAAGACTCTTGTGATCAGTGAATACATCAACATGAACACCATACAAATAATGATGCCATATATTCAAACCAAATACTACGGTAGCCAACTCTAAGTCAGGGGTTAGGTATTTTTTCTCATGAACTTTCAACTGTCTGGAGGCATAAGCCATGACTTTGCCATTCTGCATTAACACGCAACCCAAACCAACTCTAGACGCATCACAATAGACAACAAAGCCTTGCGTACCTTCTGGTAAGGTCAAAACTGGGGCAGTAGTCAACCTCTTTTTCAATTCCTGAAAGCTTTTCTCAAAAGCTTCAGACCATTGAAACCTCACTGTATTATAAGTTAACTTGGTCAAAGGGGATGAAATAGATGAGAATCCCTTTACGAACCTTCTATAATAGCCAGCTTATCCCAAGAAACTCCTAATATCAGTTGGAGATGTGGGTCTACGCCAATTCTGCACTGCCTCAATCTTTTGGGTATCAACTCTAATTCTATCACCGGAAACTATGTGGCCCAAGAACGCCACAGACTTAAGCCAAAACTCGCATTTAGAGAACTTAGCATATAACTCCTTATCTTTCAAAGTCTGAAGAACTATTCTGAGATGGCTAGCATGATCTTCTTCACTCCTTGAATAGATTAGTATGTCATCAATGAAGACAATAACAAACATATCTATATAAGGTTTGAAAACTCTATTCATAAGGTCCATGAACACTGCAGGTGCATTAGTTAAACCGAACGACATGAACAGAAACTCATAATGACCATAATGGGTCCTGAATGTTGTCTCGGGAATATCACATTCCCTTACTTTCAACTGATGATAGCCAGATCTGAGGTCTATTTTCGAGAAAAAAAAAGCACCCTGAAGCTGATCAAAAAGATAATCAATTCTCAGAAGAGGATACTTGTTCTTGATGGTAACCTTGTTGAACTGACGATAATCTATACACATCTTAAGGGAACCATCTTTCTTTCTCACAAGTAAGACCGGAGCACCCCAAGGTGAGACACTTGGTCGAATGAAACCCTTATCTAGCAGATCTTTCAACTGTTCTTTAAGTTCTTTCAACTCAGCTGGTGCCATTCTATATGGCGGAATAGATATAGGACGAGTATCTGGGAGAATATCTATACCGAAATCTATCGCTCTCTCATGAGGAACTCCGAGTAGATCATCTAGAAAGACTTCTAGAAACTCTTGTACTATTGAAACTGACTGAATAGGAGGTATCTTAACACTTGAGTCATTAACTCGGACTATGTGATAGACACACCCATTAGAAACTAACTTCCTTGCCTTAAGGTACAAAATGAAACGACCCTTAGGCATTGCTGAACTACTTTTCTACTCTAAGACTGGATCATTTGGAAATTGGAACCTGACCACTCGAGTTCTAAAATCAACTGAAGCATAACAGGCAAGAAGCCAGTCCATACCAAGAATGTTATCAAAATCTACCATTTCTAACTCAATTCAATCAGTCATGGTACTCTTGTGATTGACGGAAATAGGACAATCACGATAGACCCTCTCTGCTAGAATAGACTCACCAACAGGTGTAGAAATACTGAATGGTTCACTAAGTTGCTTAGGAATAACATCAAAATTCATAGCAACACATGGAGTTACAAAAGATAAACTCACTCCAGGGTCTAGAAAAGCATAAAAAGTAAAGTCAAATACTTGGATCACACCAGTGAAAACATCTGGCGAATCCTCTTACTCTCCGCGACTATTGATAGCATACAAGCCGTTTGTTCCTCCGCTAGTACCGGAAGTAGCCCCTCTAGGTGCAGCTCTGTCTGGTGGAGAAACTGGAGAAGAGTGGGCTATATTTCCCCTATTACCATTACCCTGCTTGTTCTTTGGACATTCTCGCATGAAATAACCATTCTGACCATACTTGAAACAACTAGTGGAGCCTTCACGACATGTACCTGAGTGGTTCCTACCACACTTAACGCAGGCATGAGGCTTACTATCCCCCTTGCGTCATGCTACCCTGAGAATACGCAGGCTTAGCTCTGAAATTCTGACTAATGTACTAACCTTTGTTCTTAAGTGCAGGTGCACTAGCAGATGATGGAGCAGGTCCCTTCTGTTTCTGTTGGAAGGATGACCGGTTGGCATTACTGTTATGTTGTTCGTACTCGTTCCCTGTCTTAGCTCTCTTGTTCTTAAACTCTTCTCTATCCCTCAGCTTCCCTTCCTCAACCTACTGCACATATGCCATTAACCTTGAGATATCCATGTTACCTATCAGCATTGCAGCCCTACCTTCCTTACTCGACAGACGAGCCAGTCCAGCAACAAACCAGTTCATTCTACTCCTTATGTCCGCAACTATTTTTGGAGCATAACGGAGTATTTGGGTGAACTTCAACCCATACTCATGAACACTCAAAGAATCTTGCTTAAGTGTGAGGAACACTCGTACCTTAGCCTTTTTCAGTTCTCGGGGAAAGAAATGCCCCAAGAAAGCCTCCTCAAAACAAGCCCAACTCGCAGGTGGTGCATCCTCACCTCTACCCTCTTTCCACTGATCAAACCAAGTCTTAGCAACATTCTTCAGTTGATATGCAGCTAGTTCAACTCGCTCGGTATCAGCAACATGCATGATCTCAAATACCTTCTTCAGTTCCTCAATAAAATTCTCCGGATCCTCAATAGTGCTCGAACCCGTGAAACTTGGAGGATTCATCCTCAAGAACTCTCAGATCCTAGAAGTATCAGCCACTTCCTATCTAGCTCCTCTTTGTTGCCCAGCTTGGTTGGTCACAACTTACCTCAACATCCAGATAGCCTCATGGAACTCAGCATTGGTAACTTCTCCTTGAGGTTACACTTCAAGTGCATTTGGTAACTCTTGTTCCTCAACATTACGTCTAGCAAGACGACCTCTGACAGCTCTTCGTGGAGGCATGATTATCTGAAAACACCCGCAAGCACGAATTAGAAGGAAACTTTTAAGAGATCAAACTCTAACGCACGAAATGAGTGTGAAAGAAGTGAGAAATTTTCCTAAGCGTTGCAGCCTCCTAATTATAGATGTGGCTCACTTCACACTGATAACTAGGACTCTACAGACACGGCTTCATAGACTCCCTAGGAATCTTGAACTTTGTGCTCTGATACCAAGTTTGTCACACCCCGAGCCTACACCCTTGGCGGGGACTGGCACTTGAGAACCATTGCTGACCCCAAGCGAACCCTTGGCCTGACTTACTTACTCTGCGAAAGACTTAATTCAACAAAGACAAGTCTATGTAATAAACTAGAATGTTATAATGGAGCATTCAACTTGGCCATTAAGGTAAACTTAAGTCTTAACATAAGATAATGACAATGAAAAGACTAAAGAACTAACATCTGACTGTCTATGAAGCCTTTAAAACCACTGAGATGGATGTCAGGACAAACCCCACGACATCCTAATGAACTAATAAAATAATTGAAAGCAATAAAAAGGAGTCCTCCGGAATGCAATGAGGCTCACCAACTGACTCTAGAGTGCTCACTGGATCAACGATACACTGGATGCCGATCCTAGTTACCTGTGTCTGCATCATAATAAGATGCAAGCCAACTGGCATCAGTACATTGAATGTACGAGTATGTGAGTTGGAATGCTAAACATAACATAGGCTAGAAAAGAATCTGAAGAACCTACCTGGCTCAACTCAACTCAACATAATTGAACTCATAAAAAATAGAAAGCAGTTTAAAACAAGTGCAATATAAAGAAAAGTTGTTTAAAACATGATGTCAACTCTGTGTGTATGCAAAGATACATATAACTCAAAGATGTATGTAAAAATACAACTAAATTGTGTATTTAAAAATACAATTACTTCTGTGGGAGTTTCTCTAACCGACAACCATCACGTAGGAGCTATTGTGATGATATATCATTTTGGTTCATGCTGACAGGGCTGTCCTATACCTTGCCGAAGGTATAGAACATTAACTATTAAGTGGATCCACTAGTCTACGCTAAAAAAATCTAAAGGAATCATCTAAAAAGTATGACCTTTTTCCACCCATGATGGCTACATGGTTTATGGGGGCTGTGAGTTGTCTGAATTCTCCCCCATATCAGTGCTCAATACTACTCCCAAAAATATGGTATTAGCTCTTATGTTTAAAAACATTCTTTCTGTGATTTGAGATTAGTGCTCAAAATCATAGTTCAAAGGCTATCTTGGAAATCAAAGTTTCCTCTCTTGCTTCATTTAGAAAGCGATTAATCTTTTCTGAAAACTAGCCCGAAGGCTCTTTGGAAATCGAGGTTTCCTTTCTTGTTAAAATGTGAAAATATTTTAAACCCTTTGGGAATACATATTCCCATATAATTTTGAAGAAATGAACTTTAAACTTTACTCTTTAATCCTTACCCAACTTGAACTTTAAGTCTTAAAACAAATATAAAACATTTGGAAAAGACTTTTGGAAAACTCTAAGAACTTCTCTTGACTTGACTCTTAATTCTCTTGACTTTGATCTTAAGTTTCCTTGAATTGGATTATGGATTCAAGGTTCATGATCTCATGCTTATGGATGATTTCATGATGTTTAGATATACCTTAAAGTGTTGGAATCAACTAGAAAACATAGGTACATTGCTAAGGAACAACTACAAAAAGGTAGGAAAGAAATGGGAAAGACTGGCGTCCCTGGCGCCTTGAGAGGCGCGGGGCGCTAGAGGGCACAGTTCAGAGACTTCCCTGGCGGGCGCTGGCTGGCACTGTGCCCCAAGGGTGAAAGTTCAAAGCCCTCTTTGGGGCGCGCTGGCTGGCGCGACGCCCCACCCTTAGCCCTAGGTGTTTGACGTCTTTTCTTGCTCATTTTTCATCTCTAAACCCTCTAAACTTCAATGGTTCTTTACCCAAACACTTAGAATCACTTGTACCCTCAATATACATCAGATTCTACTCGAAAAACACAACCAAAAACATGAATCAATCTCAAGAAAACTCCAACAACACAACCTACAAGAATTCAAACGAATTTCATCAAGAACTCAAGGATTTACTTTCAAATCTAATAACTTCTCTGAAATTGAATCATGATTAGCGCGTGGGTGAACTAACCCATTGCTACGGGATCTCACATACCTTGTAGGGATAACCACCGACGAAATCCACAAGTTAAACTCGACGATCTTGATGAATCTTGCTTCTCTTCTCCTTTCTCCTCTTCTTTTTTCTTTTCTCTAAGCCCTAGCGTATTTTGGTAAAATCGTAAACTGATCTAATTCTGATTAGACCCTAACTTAATTAATAAAAAATGAAATAAAATAATTGGGAAAGGAAAAGACCAAACTACCCTTTCAAAATTCGGATTGGACTTTTCTTAATACAACAGCCCAACTTCCAAAGGGAAGAAAACTCACTCATATGAATTCGGAATCGCGCAAACTTGGTGGCGTTGGAAATATCATTCCAAGAGATTCCCTACCATATCTGGAAGTACCTCTAATTCATCTTGAGCTAGAATTTATGGCCGTTTGAAGTTGGCCAAAACTCAACTTATTCTAACTTAACAAAATTTCCAGATTTTCATTCTTTCCAAAAATGACTTTTCCAATTATTAGCTTCTTCCTAGTTATTTCAAATTGCGAGATGTGACAATATCTCCCCCTTGGGAACATTGTCCTCGATCCGAGTTAGTATTATGTTTTAAGGAACATTGAAGATTAAGGCAATATTTTTTTAAATTCTCATCATCTAATGATCTCATTTTTTTCCCAAACAATTTTGAAGTGAAAAGATGGCTTGATCTACTATATATAAGAAGTAATGAACTCTAAATGATTCTTCAAGAGATCTTGTAACATTCTCATCAAATTGTTTTTTTCTATATATTACATGTCTCTTATGAAATGTAGGTTCTATATTCATCCCTAATGCAATTTCCTTAGCCGAAATCATAGCACTTGTAAATCCTTCTTTTCTACATGTTTTAAAAAAAGAAACTAAATCTCTTAATTAATCTATAGCGACATCAATATGCATATCTTTTGATTGTAAACTTTTGCTAATTGAATTTACAACAAATAATACAGCATACCAAATAGTCATACCCCAAAAAAATTCAAAATTTTCAAGCTCAACAATTGCTAAACAATTAGCTTCACTTTTAATTTTTGGATCATCACTAACTTCTTCTAATTTAAATAAAGCATCTCTTATTTGTGGAGTTTGAAACCATATTGCTTTAACACTTTCAATACAACTTTGCCATCATGTTTGTGACAATGATTTAAGAGTTAAACTAGGTACACTATCTTTTAAAATTTTCCACCGCTTAGTAGACGAGGAAAATAGTGAATATATACGTTGCTACCAGTACAAAGAATGATATAGCTTTCGTACAAGAATTAACCATATCACAAAGTACCAAATTTAGATTATGACAACCACATGGTGTGTAAAATGATCTAGGATTTATATCAAGAAGTTTTTTTTGCACTCCTTGGTGTTTTCCCTTCCTATTAGACCCGTTGTCATATCCTTGCCCTCTTAAATTATCAATATCAAATCCAATACATTTTATTTCATCTAAAATAACTTCAAAAAGACCTTTTCCACTTGTATCATTCACTTTTAAGAATTCTAAGAAATATTCGGTTACATTTATTGGAGTTTTCGAAATATCTACACTCCGTATTATAAAAGACATTTGGTCTTGATGACTTGTATTTGGCGTGCAATCAAGTATGATAGAGAAATACTTTGTTTTTATAACTTTTTCTATAATCTTATTCTTAATTTCACTTGCCAATAAATTTATTAATTCATTTTGTATATTATGTCCAAGATAATGATTATGAATTTCATCATGTTTGATTCTTCGAATATGTTCTTGCATAATTGGATATAATTCTGCAATCATTTCAATAAGACTCAAGAAGTTTCCGTTATTTTCTTGAAATATATTTTCATTTTCCCCCCTAAACGCCAAATTATATATTTCCAAGAGTTTTTATGACAGAAATAATTCTTGACAATACATTTTTCCAATGTTCTCTATCTCTTTTAATTTGGTCTTGAGTGTTTTATCGATTGTTTTATTATTAAGCAATCTAAATTCTAAATCAATCCATGAACTCATATTAATAATATGTTGGTTAGTTGTTTCATGAGTTCTAAGCTTAGTAGTAAGATTTTTCCAATCTCTACTACCTTCATTAGCTAACTTATTATTCTTTGCATTAAAGGTCGTATTAAATAACTTACAACAAAAACAAAATATCTTATCAAATCTTTGGAATAAACTAACCATCTTCTTTCATGTCTTTCTCCATTTGCCAACTTTTGAAAATAATATGTAGTAGAAAAGTGCCTTAAAAATTTAT
>JAJOOR010033158.1:0-12509 GCA_036250505.1 Solanum acaule | reverse complement strand
AAATTGGTCATCTATAATAAGTTTTACAAGAATATTAGTGAAACATAAATAAATTTGACCATCAAATTAATAAATCTAAATTAGTCATTGAAACAAAAAAATTAAAAAAAATATATGTTTGAGGAGGATTAAATATACTCATATGGGATTATATATATATTTTTTAAAATAATAAAAAATTAACCTGAAATTAATTTTTTTCATTTCCGTTAGAGGAAAAGGGTATATGTGAGTCATTTGTATATAAGTAGGGGTATATATGAGCCACTTTCATAACAAGGGGTATATCAGCTCTAAATGACAAAGTTAAGGGGTATATCAGACCCTTTTCCCTAATAATAATAATGCAATTATAAATAATCTAATCATAGTTATAATATAATTCTAGTCATAATCTAATCCTAATCTTAATCTAATCTTAGTCGTAATATAATCCTAATTAATATAAGTAGTCTAATCCTAGTGCGACTCTAATTCTACAGCAGTGATGTAAACTCGTTAGTCAGTTTCATTGGACCTGTTCCTTTGACATGTTCCAATCATCAGCTTCCTTCATCTTCAACACTTCACTGTAGACACGTTAGTCAACTTCGTTGGACCTGTTCGAATCGTCAGCTTCCTTCTTCTTCAACATTTCCCCTCAAGCTAGTGAGTAGAGGAACGGTTACTCCTAGCTTGCTTCGAATATCCAGCAAAAAAAAAAAACTTTGAATACCCAACAAAAACTTGTTTTGTCAATGCTTCGGTATAAATATGATTTCTAGTCGTTGCTTGTGGTAGTTCATATGCAGATTGATACGAGTAGTTCCACCAGTAAAAACACTTAAGAGCAGTATGATTATTCCTACCACATGTTATGCCGTAATTTTCCTATTTTTAGAAAAATCACTTTTGAAATGTTTTAAGTATAAAACAATTTGAGAAAATACTTAGAAAAGAGTCGCCACTTAATTTTTTAAAGAAATTAAGAAAACTTATAATTTTCAAATATTTAAACAGAAAAAATCATTTGAAAATACCAAAGAGGGTTCGGGGTTCGATTTACACTTCGAGAAGGGTTTAAGCATTCGAAGTGTCCGCTAACATACGGTTGACCTGCGACTTGACTAAAATATATTTGACTATTTTTAGGAAAATAATGATTTAAAATAATAAACTTACAATATTTGATTAATTTTGAGAAAATAATTAAATAAATGACGCATTTTTTTTATTTTTATTTTTTAGAGAAAGGGACATAAAATGAGACATTTGAATTAAAATGCAAGTGATTAGAATATTAATAAAGCTAGATTAATTAGAATTTATTTGATGAACTATTTTAATAATAATTTGAACTAATTTGGTTAAATAAAGCATAAAAAAAAACTACTTTAACTCGATTGAAAGAAAATAAATAAAAGTTTTGACTAAATGTATTCAATAAAAGTATAAGAGTTGCAAAAAAATAATAATTCAAGATAAACAAACATAAAGAATATTGTTCATCTTTTGGGGAATTTAATTAAGTTATTTAAAAGTTAGAGTTAAATAAATAATAATAATAAAAAAATATAATCACACAATTGAATAAGTTAAGAGTAAAGGAGAAATGAATTTGGGCCCTTCTTGGGCCTGCTGCAGCTGATTTGAGCCTCAGCTTAATGTCTGCCCTTAGAGACCTTGTGTATACGTCAAGCGTATATTGTTGTATACAGGTCGTTTCTAAGCCTTTTTCTTGTATATTGAACCGTATATCAACTATATACAGCCTGTTCTGACGCTTCCAACCTATATCTTTATTTTTGGACACATATTTTCTGCCCTAAACCGATATATCAGTGTATAAATGCTGTATATAGTATGTATACAGCCCATTTTCGGGTTTTGAACTAATTTTCAGCAACATGTTGGGTCTCCAGGACCTGTAACAGCTTCCAAGTGTATAGGGGTTGACTCGAGAAATGGGGAAAGCAAAGATCGAGTTGATAAGTCCACCATGGACTCGAAAGGGATTCACATACACACAAAGAGAAAGAGGAGAATTAGAAAAAAAAAAAGAAGAAGAGATAAGAGCCCCCAACGAACACATGATCAAATGATTAACTTATGACGAAGATAAACACATTATTCTTATGAAATAAGAACACAATTACGAACTAATATGCTTCTAGACAAAAGGTGTTGACATTGTATCCAAAAGGAGAGATAATTGCGACAATTGATTAAGAATAGGATAGGCCATTAGAAAGCTTCTCAACTAGATGAATATATAATATAGTATTAACTTAATGACGTAAAGAAAAGTCAACAGTGAACTAAGTGAATTGATTGCTAAACAAAATTGTACAAAGGCATGAAAGCTATGGTGGAAAACTATCATTTTAAACACATCTAGATATAACTCTTACTATTAAACTTTAAGAACTTAACAACTATAAGGAACATTTCTAAGTTAATGGGCGAAATAAATAAATAAAATAATCCCACTCACTGCAAAACTAAACCAACTACACGTTTTAAAAGCTCATGGCATTAGGTGGCATTCCAAAATAGGGAACGAAAGTATATGACAACTAACTTAAAGGACGCATGAGAGGGTATAAAACACATTAAGGGAAGCGATAACGACTAATCTAATTTGAACTTGAGAGCCTATTTATTTATTGATTATTAGCAATATATCAAGACTACATTGAACGTTAATAAACAAACCAACAAATTTGGGGCACTCACTAAACATGATCAATGCTACATAATTGAAGTTGGATAACTTTAAAGGCTAGTAATCATTCACTCTTACACAATAATAAAACCATCAAAATCTGGAAGTACAATACTTAACAGAGAAAAACAAGGTGGTAAAATCTTACACTTCAACTATTGAGTCCGTTTAACCACGTCAAACAGATAGTCAAGACTTATAATGAAAGTAAACTTTATTTAACATGCTCGAACAGAATGTAGATGTTTGCTACACTCACACGGTTAGGAAGCAAAGTTTTCTCGGAAAGGATTAGAGACTTTAGCATCGAGGCTGTGGATCGTGGAGACAAGCAGGTTATAATAACACTACGCCTTGAAGCCAAAAAAGAACAAAACAATAGCGAGACATGGACAACATTCTAGTATGTAAAAGTAGCAATTGGATTTAAATAGCATGAGATTGAGCTAATATTGATAAGAGTTTATTATAATGACTAAAAAGCGACAGAGGGGACAACCAAGGCTACGATTAAGCAGTGACGAAATAGAACTTATACATTTAGCACACTCAAAGTTGAAACCAATCGAACAGTGGATCATCTCGAGCAAATTAAACAAGTTCAGCTAGCTTTATAGATACAAAATCGAGCCAACAAGTCTAAGGACTAACATACAATACTAAAGTGACTTCATCGATGCTTGAATCATTTTTACTGCTAAAAAAAAACTCACAGGAAAACAGTACTAAAGGAAAGACTTAAGAGCATAGGAGCCAAATGTTCTTAATAACAAATTCCATACCAAGTATCGAACACATAGCACACCATATCGAAAACAGAACGTAAGAGGAGGCGAAGTTACCTTTTTTGGAGCAGCGAGCTGGACGACGAGTTTGAGAAGGCAGCGATTCTTCCGCCACAAAAGCCAAATACGAATAGCAAACCAAGAAAATTTGAGCGAGCTAGGACCTTCTCGGAACTTAGAATAAGGAAGCTAAATATAAAATTTTTAGTGTAAAATCACTATTGCCAAAGAACTCAAACTCAAACTCCGCTCCTCCCTCCTTTTTTTTTTCCAACACCGATGGATAGGGGGTTTATATAGAGGAAATAGGGGGTCGATTTAGGAGGAAAACGAGTGGGAAATTGAATTTGAAATCCGAATTCCTTTTTTCCAAAGCCATCAGTGGAGAGATTTGGAAATCCCTGAAAAGGGGAAAAAGGGGATGTGACGATTTGATCGATTAGGTTGCTAGGGTTATGGGTTCTGCAAGGTAGTTGGACGAGATTTTCAGGTTTGCAGCGCAATTTTCGCTGGGATTTCGTCTGGCGTCTGGTCACGTTCTTCGCTGGAGGAAGACGCTAGTACAGGGGTGGGGTATTGTTGGTATGTTATTGTTGCTGGGTATGGGCTGCTGTTCAGTTTGGAAGAATTGGAATTAAGGTAACTTGGGCTGGTTGATTGTTATTGGAATTGGGCCAAAAATTGTAAGGAAAAGGGTTCAAAGCTTGATCTCAAATGGATTAAAGGTGAGGAAGGGGGTTAGATTTTGAATTGACAAATTGGCCTAATAGATTGCAACTATAGGCAATTAGAATTAATAAATTAGCCAAATTGAATTTAATTGGTGAATTCGACTAAAAATATATAAATAAGACAAATTAATATTAATTAATCAACGAGCTTCTTAATTTTAACAAAATAAAATAATTAACTTACCTATAAATTAGAATATTTGAAAAATATAATCGTAACTTAACTAAACTAATATGATAAAATAGTTAAACAAAACAAAATCTTTTTGAGATGACTTTCGAATATTCATAAAATATACTAATTATATACATAATTATATAAAAGTATTTTTTATTATTTAGAAATTATAAAATAGCTAGAATTATTTGAAAATAACTAGAAAAATATTTGATTTTTAATAAAACTAATTATTTTAAATCGTTTGAAATTGAAGAAACTCGATGATTAATACATATTGTGGAGGTCCAAAATTGGGTGTCAACACCACAGATTTGACATGACTCAATATTATTCCTCTCCTTATTTTCACTTTGGAAACTTGTATTGTTCAGAGAACCTGGTCCATATTGACTGTTCTGAGAACTTGTTCCCTGTCTAGCAGGCTTGAAACATGTTTCTCTGGAGTTGATGTTGTTGTTTCCTTTTCCCCTGCCTAACATGATTTTGGGGACTAACTTTTCACATATGCCTTTAAATTTCTTGATGTATTCATCAATATTTTTGGTTCCTATCCTAACACTTTGTAGTTGTTTAAGCTGAAACTTTTTTTCTTTTGTTGCTTGAAGATAAGTTTCTTCCAAACATTCCCACATCTCCTTGGCAGTTGAGTAGCCCACAATTAGGCACATGCTTTCTTCGGTCAAGGTGCTTGAGATCCAACTCCTTAGCAACACATCTTTCTCCTTCCAATCATCAATGGTGCCACTATCTTTTGCATCCTTCTCAATCGCTACAACTTTTTCAACAGTCTGTCCAGTGGAACAACTACTTTTACTTGGTTCATAGATGAGATACGTTAGTTTCATTACCTGAATTGATTGGGATATTTGTGTCCTCCATATGAGGTAGTTTGTTGGCTTAAGTTTAATGGAGCAAGCGACAATGAGTTGGTGAACTGAGGAGGTTGACATGGTTTTGGTAGAAGGGGCCATTGAAATGTGTGGTTTTTTTTTTTTTGATCAATACTCAGAGAGCGGAAGAGCTTTTATGCTCTGATACCAAGTAGAAATCTCATATCTAGGATTAGAGAAATCAAGAATTGTATTGATGATTAAAATTGTTAAGTACATACTCCTTATATAGGGAGAGAATTGTAGAGTCCTAAGTTAACTATATTTAGAGTCCTACTACAATACCTATTACTACTATAATAATAATAATGCAATTATAAATAATCTAATCATAGTCATAATATAATTCTAGTCATAATCTAATCCTAATCGTAATCTAATCCTAGTCGTAATATAATCCTAATTAATATAAGTAGTCTAATCCTAGTGCGACTCTAATTCTACAGTAGTGATGTAAACTCGTTAGTTAGCTTAGTTAGACCTGTTCCATTGACATGTTCCAATCATCAGCTTCCTTCATCTTCAACACTTCACTGTAGACACGTTAGTCAACTTCGTTGGACCTATTCCTTTGACATGTTTCAATCACCAGCTCCCTTCTTCTTCAACAAATTTGACTACTGAGTACTACTTTATATAGTTATTTAATACTAAAGGACAATATGAGAAAAAACTAAACTTTCTTAATTTAGCTAAAATAGACAGATAAAATAAAATATTTATTTTGATATAGGGGCTAAGTAAAATGAAACGGGGGAATAATTGATACAACTACTGAGGGGTATTTCAATTACTGGAAGGAAAAGGTAATGAACTTAATTAGGTGCACGATTTGGTATATGACCACATTATTTGAATTGGAGTTCAATAATCTTTGAATTGAAGTGGAAATCTAAGGGTTGATATGAAGTTGATCAAATCTAGAGGAATTTGAATATTTTTCTTTAGATATTAATGTATAATCCAAAAGAACATTTTGGTAGTCGAATAAGCAAAAAGTGGATAAGTTTGAACAATGAAAGATCGAAAGCAGAGAATAATTCAAAATAAAATCAATAGGGTAATACATTTAATGTTGATCTCAGTTGACAAGTAAACATTCTAACTTTGAGTATGTAACAATGCATATTTAGAGATCTCAACTCGTATTCTTTGTGACTTCAACTTGCAAAATGATTATCCATGGACACCTCCAAAGTAGAGTTGAGTGTTTAATTTTCAATTCAGGTGTCTAAATGTACACTATCAAAGTTGAAGTGTTTACTTGCCAACTAAGACAAAGTTTGAGTGTTTGTTTATGTATGATGCCAAATACATTAAAACCTCTTTAAATTTATAATATTGTCGGGATCATGAAGTATTATTATTTTATAGAGGTACTATTTAATCGATAAATTAATATTTATAAATTTAAAGAGTGTTTTCTAGATTCAATGAAGATTAATTTTGATTACATCAAAAATATTATATCTTACTAACATATGTATTGGTTACCGCAATAAAATGGATATCAATAGCTTGTTGGATTACTCGGTTGAAAATGTTTATGTTCAGAGGTCCAGATTTTAAAAAAAAATATGGATACCATCGAGAAAACAATGTTGATGATGAAGTGAAAAACGATACACAATACCTTTGGAACTAGTTACGAGTAAGAAATCACTTATTGCATCTAGAACTCATTATAGTTTTTTGGCCGAAACTTTTGAATGCAATAAGAAAAGTTAATGACGAGCTTCAACTAGCTAGATTTAATTTTTATTTAAAAAATACTAGAATCATATTTCACTAAATTGTCTTAGATATTTTTATAATTTCAAGGAATTGTTAATTATAATTTTAATGTGACCATATATTTATATAGAGATCTTTCAAAAATATATTATCTTATTAAAATCAGTAAATTTTTTCACTAGTCCAAATCAGGATCGAAGAACAATATTAGCTTAAAGTGTTTATTAATTTAATGAATATTAAAGGACAATTAATTACTTGCACTATGTGAATCTTTAAAATGATCACTTTTCTTATTTTCAGTTAAGAATAGGTGTGAAGATAAATCATTCATTGACTATTAATATTATACATAAATAGCTTGATAGTATCGAAAATATTAATTAATGTTCATTCTTTTCTAGGGGAACTCAGACGTTCTTTTATAGCTATTGAAAGTGATGATCCCAAAGAGTAAATTAGAAGTTCTTAATTTTTTCTCTTAATAGCTATAAATAGTGCTTAGCAGCTGAAGACTATTAATCCCCATCTTTTCGAATATTATATATATCATCCGATGCCTCACGAACATTGTAGTGGAACTTTAACTCCTGATATGCTTAGCAACCTTCCTGACAAAATAATTGATGATATTCTTTTTTGTTTGCCCTTACGAGATGCCGTGAGGACAAGCATCTTATCGAAGAAATGGAGGCGTAGACTTCCAGCATTAACGCTTGATCAAGCATTTTGGGAAACAACTAATAATACCCCTTGCAATTAGGTTTACAGACATTGTCTACCATCTATTGACACTTCACGTCGGACCAATTACTAAGTTTACCCTCTCCATTGCTAGTATGGAAAGTTACCTCAAAATTGATAACCTAATTTCTTTCCACTCAAGAAATAGAATTCAACACCTTGTTCTTCAATTATCCATACAAATTGCCGCCTTCATTTTTCTCATGTTTGAAAATGACACATCTGAATTATTGCATGAAACTTTAATCCTTTGCAGCCCGATGCTTGAGAAGTTGGTGCTGAAAAATTTAGAAAGTAATCGAAGCCACATTCAAATTAAAACTTCCAAGTTGAGATCATTGGACTTCACAGGTGATATAGAGTTTCTTTCCTTGAAGAAAGTGCCTTTTCTTGTGAAACTTTCGCTTGTGGCTACAGGACCATCTGTGGTGGCAGGAGAACCTGATCGTTCCAAGTATTTCGAGGATTGTCCTGCTCTTGAGTGTCTCTTCTTGGATTACGGTAGTATCAAGGTAAATATTGCCTCATGACCAGTGTAATGCACTTTCGTAGAAGTACTTTCTCCTGGACTTTTAAATATTCCTGATTTTCAAATTTTTTTTTCTTAGTTCTTATTTGCAGGTTCATGTGACATGGCAACAAAGCTTTCTTCTCCGCTTAATTGTCTTAAATATCTTTGCTTGTCCGACATTTGTCTGCACTATAGAGTTGGGCTCTCATGTGCTCTTTGCTTGATAAGGAGCTCTCAGTATTTACAAGATATTCAAATGAAGGTGTTAATGACATTTGATTTTTTTTGTGTTGTATGTGTTCTTTATATGTTGTGAGTTGCTTATGCTCATTCTCCTTATAATTTCAAATTTAAGTTCAAAATGATTAATGTTTCTTGATCTTTCTTAGATTGGTTATGAACTTATGATGATGAATTCTCCATTCGTGTGACCGATGATGCTGTCAATAAAATTCCTGCAACATTCTCTGGTGTGACTTTGAATCACCTCAGGTCTGTTAAGCTTGAAGGTATTACAGGCAAGAAACCTGAAATGGAGCTTGTCAAGCTTCTACTTGCCAAGTCGCGGTTGCTGTTGAGAATGCTAATCCAGCCAAGGATTCGGAATGATCAGTCTGCTGAAAACAGACTGAAGGTAATTGCAGAGATAACAAAGTTTCCAAGGGAATCACCTAAAGCAGAAGTTGACTATAACGTAGATAACAATCGTGTTTAATGTCTAATCTTTTATCAGACCATGTTATTGGCGCAAGTTCTTATAGCTCATCTTGAATTATCACTGAAGTGAGATTTGATATCCGAAAGTTACTCTTTTATAATATTGGAATTTTTCCTATTTTTGTGCTATACAAATATTTTGTTCTCATAGTCATTACCATATGTTGTTTTATCGATCAAAAGTTAATGGTGATTTTCAAATGTCTATTATACCTTTTTTAGATTTTCCAATTCGAGCAATTTTGGTAAGCGGGTGATTTGAATTATTGATAAGATTCATGCTCTCGAATCTCATGAAGTTTAAGGCTTCTTAGGTCTGCCATTGAATTTCTTTAGAGTGGTTAAGTTTATAGACACAAAACCTGAAACGATGGTAATTATGGTTTTAATGCTCGTAAGGATGATAGTCGCGCTCAGGATAAAGTGAAGTGTATCACTGATAAAGAGGTACCAAGAGAGTACTGCAAAACGTTACAGAGTTAATGATATCATCACCCGCTACATAGTTGTGTCTTTTTTCTTTTTCTTGATGATGCAAAGTAATTAAATGGTGGGAATACATAGGATACGTAGAAAAACAAAGGTTGCAAAAAATGGTTATTTTTTAACAAAGGAAATTTTAGTTTATCAAGTCACTCAAAAAATATCTGCAAGTATTTTTTTTTAAAGGTGAAATTTATAATCATGAAAACAAATAGGTTACTCCCTACGTCTCAATTTATATGAGGCAATCACTATAAAATTGATATTTAAAAGTTTTGATAAGTCCTACTGTTCCCAGATGTTTTGATGATCTCCTCACAAATGCAGGGACCCGGTCCTCTGCAGAGTATGCTCGTTCAGGTCTATGTGCTATATAGCTAGAAAGCTGTCACGTCAGAGGTTGGTGAGGTTGTCAGTGTACCGCACCAATCAGAACGGACGAGGTTGTTTTGTCCAACGGTCAATAACTCTTTATGGTTGATATAGTCAACATGACAAACAACAAATCACTCATTCATTCAAAGAGAGAACATTCAAGCTCCAACAAAAACAACAAGGGACCTCATAGACGGACGATTTACTTCTTGTACCTGCTGTTATCTTGATTGCTTGTATTTGTGCTTACATTGTAGGATTCTTTTCACTTGTGTTAGAAACGTTTCAAACCTTGGGTGAATCACTGTAAGAGCTTAGTTGAGAGCAACTTTGTGTCTTACAATTAAAAGTCTATATTAATCAGGTGGGTTAGTATAGTGGGCAATGCAAACATTGCTTTGGCTCATTGAGTGATAGTGTATTACTCAGAATAGAGATTAGGAGGTTAATCTCGTGTGTGTTATAAACTGTGTTTTACTTTTGCTTGAGAAGATTAGTAAAAACAATTTGAAAATCCTGTGAGACAGGTCGCGGTTTTACTCCTTTGAGCAAGGAGGTTTTCACGTAAAATTGCGTGTGCTATTGTGCTAAGGACCTGGTCCTATCGTAGTTAGTGGACGCATACATTCCAACAAGTTTATTTACCACTAAATATAGAAATGTGTCATTCTTTTTTGGACTAACTAAAAAGGAAAGTGAGTAAATATTTATTACACGAATTACATCAATATATGGTTCAAAAGAATTGGATCACTATTTTATCCATTAGTGGACTCAAAAGGCTCGAAGCAATCGTGAATATTTGTGATGAACACTAAACTATTTTAATGGAGAAAATGCAGACATATTAAACACATATTCTCATAGTATACATATACTTTTTACATAGGCGATTTTATTCTCATATAACACCTATCTTTTAACATTAATGAAGGGGTCATATGGTTTGAGACAAGTTATGTTTGAACACAGTTATATTGAAATCAAGGGAGGCTCAACTATAAATAAATTGGAGTCCAAAACTTAAAGGGCATTTTTTTCTTATGTCAAAACGAGAGCAAGTTTTTTTCTTATGGGGTGATGATGTCATGACACATTGTATTGGTGGAGGGTGTATGAAATGGAAGCTCACACCCAAAGTATCATGTGATAAGAAGGTGTCACCTAAACTTAAAGACAAGTTCTATCGATCGAGTGGTGGTTAGACCAAATATGTTGTATGGGGTGGAGTGTTGGTCAGTCAATAACTCTCACATTTAAAAGATGATTAAAGTAGCAAAATACGTAGCAGTTCCACAGGAGAGATGAAATCTTGTATACTAGACAAGTTATTTTTCAACGAACCACTTCAAGAAGTATACTTAACCACATTCACTACATTCTTTAGTTCCACCAAATGATTTCTTTGCAAGGTTGAATGACTTGATCATTTTAATGGAAAAATGTCAGAAAATCATAATGACACTTGTAACAACGGACATCATTTTAATATGTTTAATACTCCCCGAACGATGTAAATCATTCCAATGTACTCAATTCAAATGAGTTTCAAATGAACTTCAAGAAACCTATATACTTGCTTCAACCACCTGCAATACATTTTTTAGTTGTGTTTCCATTTCTCGAGTTGAACATTACTTAGATACTATCGCCTCGGTAGATGGATTGCCAATCTCCTCAATTCTAATACATTCACCAAGTTGTTGCACGGCTTCCATGAATTTGGCATGAAGATCCACCGTCCATTTTGTGCATGTCCTTCCCCTAACGGTCTTATTAATAGTACTGTTGTTTTCAAACATTGCTTCCTCAAGCCGAACAACGGTTGCTCCAGCAATGTCTATATGGCAGAAAAACCTGGGAAATTCACCAGTATTGACTTCAAATGGTGGTAACAGAAAATATTCTTCGATCTGACCATCCTCAGTCTACAACAGTTCATCAATGAAGATGTTCATGTATTGGCATAAGGAACTCCTGATAATGAAAAGTTTATGCTGACTGAGGCATGAAAACATTTAGATTTCCTTTGCAAGAAGATGGCTTGTAAACGTTATCAGTGTTTGTAAAACTTCTAGAGAGCTATGGTATGCTCTTGAAAATGCTGGATTGAAGGAATTCGTGGCTTTAAAATGGTATGCTCTTGAAAATGCTGAAGATACTGGATTGAAGGAATTTGTGCGTTTAAAATGGTATGCTCTTGAAAATGCTGAAGATGTTAGATTGAAGGAATTCATGGCTTTAGAATGGAATGCTCTTGAAAATGCTGAAGATGCTGGATTGAAGGAATTTGTGGCTTTAAAATGGTATGCTCTTGAAAATGCTGAAGATGCTGGATTAAACGAATTCGTGCGTTTAAAATGGTATGCTCTTGAAAATACTGCCGATGTTGGCTTGAAGGAATTCATGGCTTTAAAATGGTATGCTCTTGAAAATGCTGAAGATGTTGGATTGAAGGAATTCATGGCTTTAAAATGGTATGCTCTTGAAAATCAATGCTGAAGATGCTGGATTGAAGGAATTCGTGGCTTTAAAATGGTATGCTCTTGAAAATGCTGAAGATGCTGGATTGAAGGAATTTGTGCGTTTAAAATGGTATGCTCTTGAAAATGCTGAAGATGTTGGATTGAAGGAATTCATGGCTTTAGAATGGT
>JAJOOR010033157.1:0-14438 GCA_036250505.1 Solanum acaule | reverse complement strand
TTTGTTAATATTTTTGTGTAGTCATCTGTTTAGAGTTAAAATATTATTCTTAATTTGATTATTCATCTTTATTGTCAATACTAATTTAATCAATAATTTATTAGTGTCTTGTTGGGAATTTGATTTTTGTTTAACTTTGTTTAAATTTATCTTTGAGAAAAGTAAAATATGATATTTTGTTTGTTGCCTTATTGTTGTCTACAGTTGAAAGTATTTATAACTTTATTGCTACTTATTTACTTTTATTTTGGTCTCTGTTTGTACTTATTTGTATACGTGTTGTTATAGCATTATTATTGTTTAATCGATTTTTTTTTATTTTTCTATGGTTGAATGTGAGTGATTTTATACTATAAAATGGCCAATGAGAAAATCTCTCCGTCGGCTTTGTAGGCCTCCCCATTGTTAAAAGACGGAAATTTAGTTTAAGTTTATATATTTTGTATGTTAAAATGGCCGATGAAGAAATTACCGTCGATTTCCAAGGCCTTCCATGTTAATAAGACGGGTTTTAATTTTAAGTTATTATTTGAGTTATTCATTTTTATTCATATTTATTTAGTACTAACACTTTTACGGGGCAAATTCTAGGTGTCATCACACACAATGTTCAAGGTAAGCTCATCACACAAGGCATTGGCACCAATGTCAAACTAGACTCATTCGAGCTAATGTGCAATGTTCATCACAAGAGACTTTATTTGACAACTGGCTAGTCACAACGAGATGCAAAAAGTCCACACATTGTCTATGCAACTTCATTTGGCCTCATCATAGGTGCACATTCATTTCATTCAATTAACAGCACAATTTAAGTCATCGGTATTGATCATAACCGATACTCAAATTAGCACAAGAACACCCACACTTACAATTTCTCACAAACTCTTACCACCCCCACCAAAAGCATTCATATTGTCCTCAATGTGAGTAGAGATCAAACCTTAACAAAAATAAAAATAGAGATGAAACACTTGCACTCAAATAAACAGAGTAGGAGACAAGGAATCTTCACTAGGCGCCCAATTGGCGAATAGGTGTTGCAGTTACCTAATTGCTTGGCGATTCACCAACCTGGTTGGAGTTCGCCGAAATTTCTAGTATACAACCATTCCATTTTATGGCAGGAGGGTGGACAAGAGCAAGTCCGCCGAATCACATCGGTGCATCGCCTAATGGATGTGAGATCTCGCCAAAAGATCTAAGATTTCAGGCTATCAGGGTTGGTGCCAAAAGGTAGAGTAAATCGGGTCGCCTAATCACCTTGGTGATACGCCGAGTGGGCATGTATTCAACCTAAGTGTCTCAGCCAACTGTTGACACCAGGAAGGCAATCAACATCGTGATCACCGAGCCTCCTCGACATACCACCGAGTGGATCTTAACCTCGCAGAATCACTTATACTTGCACATTCAACATGTTTTATTTAAAACAACTAACACTTGGGTTGCCTCCCAAGAAGTGCCTTATTTAACGTCATGGCACGACGTTGAAATTCTCTCAAGCATCTTCCAGATACACTACTTCAATCACATAAATTTCACGGTATTTGCCAAAATACAACTTTAAGCGCTGCCCATTCACCTTGAAGGCAGGACCTTCTTTGCCTTCAACTTCAATGGCTCCATTTGTGAACACTCGTGTTACTCTAAATGGGCCTGACCATTTTGATTTGAGCTTTCCCAAAAAAAGTCGCAGTCGAGAATTATATAACAAACTCAATGTCCAACTCGGAACTCCCTTTTAAGGATTTTAGAATCATGCCACTTCTTCATTTTTTCTTTGTAGAGGGATGAACTTTCGTACGCCCTAAACCTGAATTCATCCAATTCATTTAGTTGGTCCACTCTTTCTTTTGAAGTCTTGGCCCAGTACAGATTCAGAGCCTTTAATGCCCATAATGCTTTGTGTTCCAATTCAACTGGCAAATGACAAGATTTCCCAAAAACTAGCTGATAAGGAGACATACCAATTGGTGTCTTGTAGGCGGTGCGATATGCCCATAGAGCATCATCCAGCTTTTGAGACCAATCAGTCCTGTTTGCATTGACAGTTTTAGATAAGATACTATTTATCTCCCTATTCGAAACTTCCACTTGTCCACTAGTTTGAGGATGATATGGCGTTGCTACTTTATGTCGCACCACATATTTGCTCAACGCAGATGCAAAAGGACTGTTGCAGAAATGGGATCCACCATCACTAATAATAGCCCGAGGGGTGCCGAACCTAGCAAAGATGTAGTGTTTTAGGAACTGAACAACACTTTCCCCTTCATTGTTTGGTAGTGCTACAGCTTCGACCCATTTGGAAGCATAATCTACTGCCACCAAAATGTATTTATTACCAAACGAACTCACAAATTGACCCATGAAATCTATTCCCCAAACATCAAATAACTCAACCTCTAGAATAGGTTTGAGAGGAAGCTCATGTCTTTTGGACACTTCACCTTGTTTTTGGCATTGTACATATTTCTTAACAAATTCATGAGCATCTTTGTAAAAGGATGACCAGTAGTAACCACTTTGAAGGATTTTAGCAGCTCTACGCACTCAACCATGATGACCACCAACCGGTGAAGCATGACAAGCACGGAGAATTTCATTGAATTCCTCTTCCGGCGCACATCTCTGGATGATATGGTATGCACACTCTCTGAATAAGAATGGTTCATCCCAAAAGTATTTCTTGACATCGAACAAAACCCTCTTTTGTTGATAGAAGTTCAGTTCTTCCGATATCACACACATACTATATAGTTAACAAAATCATCATACCAAGGAGTTTGTTGTAAAATTACCTTGAATACCTATTCATAGGGAAAGGCATCATTATGTCTATCTCCAGCTCGTCATTCTCCTTGCCTTCTAACCTTGATAGGTGGTCAACCACCTGATTTTCACAACCTCTTATATCTTTGACTTCATAGTCAAATTCTTGCAACAATAGTACCCACCTTATCAATCTTGGATTAGTATCCTTCTTTGTCATCAAATATCGCAGAGAAGCATGATCAGTGTGAACAACCACTTTAGTGCCTAGCAAGTATGCCCTAAATTTCTCAAATGCATATACCACTACAAGTAATTCTTGCTCCGTAACTGTATAGTTATGCTGAGAACCGTTCAGAGTTTTGCTTGCATAGTAAATGGGATGAAATAGTTTATTGCGTTTTTACCCCAACACGACAACTAATGTTGTACCACTTGCATCATACATTACTTCGGAGGGTGCTGACCAATCGGGACTAATGATAACCAGAGTGGAAATTAATTTCTCTTTCAAACACTTGAAGGCTACGATACATGCATCATCAAAGTTGAATTTCACCTCCTTTTACAAAAGTTTGCACAAGGGATGTGCAATTTTTGAAAAGTCTTTGATGAATCTCTGGTAAAAGCTGGCATGCCCCAAGAAACTACAAATACCCTTCACCGAGATTGGTGGTGGTAGCTTCTCAATTACTTCGATCTTTGCTTTATCAACCTCCAACCCTTTTTGTGACACTTTGTGACCAAGGACTATGCCTTCCCTAACCATGAAATGGAATTTCTCCCAATTTAGGACCAAATTTGTCTCCACACATCTTTGAAGGACCTGTCCCAAGTGTGCCAAACATGCTTCAAAAGTGTCACCCACAACTAAGAAGTCATCCATGAAGACTTCCATCGAATCTTCTACCATATCAGCGAAAATAGATAGTATGCAACGTTGAAACGTTGCCGGAGCATTACACAACCCGAATCACATCCTTTTGAAAGCAAAAGTTCCATATGGACAAGTGAAAGTGGTTTCTTCTTGGTCTTCCAGAGCAATAGAGATTTGATTATAACTGGAGTAATCATCCAAAAAGCAATACCATCCTCTTTTTGAAAGTCAATCAAGCATTTCATCCATAAAAGGCATGGGAAAGTGATCTTTTTCGGTCCACGAATTTAACTTCCAGTAATCCATGCATACTCGCCATTCGGTTACCGGTCTCATAAACACAAGTTCCCCTTTTTTTATACACATTGT
Source organism: Solanum acaule (assembly GCA_036250505.1). Lineage (NCBI taxonomy): Eukaryota > Viridiplantae > Streptophyta > Magnoliopsida > Solanales > Solanaceae > Solanum > Solanum acaule. The sequence continues at coordinate 10,417 of JAJOOR010033157.1, read as the reverse complement.
ACCGGACTCACCCACTTGCTATCCGCAATAGGGTAGATCACACTTACATCCAACCACTTTCTTATCTCTTTTTTTACCACCTCTTGAATCGGTGGGTTCAATCCCCTTTGATGCTTGACACTTGCTTTACATTCGCTATCAAGCTGAATTTTGTGAGTGCAAATGCCCGATGGAATACCCACTATGTCAGCGATAGTCCATCCAATAGCTTTGATGTATCTTCTCAACACTTCAAGAAGCAACTTTACTTGCCATTCAAGCAAATCAGCTGCAATGATTACGGGTAAGGTGTTATTTTCCCCCAAGAATGCATATCAAAGATGGGAAGGGAGCACTTTCAACTCAAGGTTTGGTGGTTCTTCCGTTGATGGCTTTGCGGGAGGACTCTCTCAATTTTTCAAATCAATATCCAACTTCAATGGAGTCTTTGAATATTCCCCCAAAATCAAAAGAGCAGCCACCACCTCGTTGTAACCTTGGACTCCGGACTCATCATAATTTGCAAGCACAGCCTCAAGTGGTTCACTCATACACATCAAGTGGCTCACACTAGCCACCGCCTCATCAATTACATCAATAGTTGAAACCACATGAATATCACTTGGGTGATTCATTGACTTACACACATTAAAGGTGACTTCATCTTCGTTCACCCGAAACTTCAATTCTCCACTTTCAACATCCACCAACGCTCTCCAGGTTGCTAAGAATGGTCTTCCCAAAATAATGGGAATTTCAGCATCAATCTCACAATCAAGTCTGACAAAATCAGCCGGGAATATGAATCGGTCAACCTTCACCAAGATGTCATAGAGTATCCCCACGGGGTGTTTGATCCATCGGTCAGCCATCAAGAGCCTCATTGTTGTGGATTTTGGTTCACCCAACGCGAATTGCTTATAAGTTGCGTATGGCATTAGATTTATACATGCTCCTAAATCACATAAGGCCTTGGCAAATTTGAGCATACCGCTAGTGCAAGGAATGGTGAAAGCTCCAGGGTTTTCTTTCTTTTTAATTATCTCATTAGTCATAATTGCACTACAACTATGAGAGACTTCAATTGTTTTGAAATCCAAGCTTGTTTTCTTTGTGACTAACTCATTCATAAACTTGGCATATCCCGGCATCTTTAATAATGCTTCTACTAGAGGGAGATGAATCGATAATGTCTTGAACACCGATAAGAACTTCTTGAACTTTTCATCTTCATTTTTCTTCTTGAGATGTTGGGGGAATGAAGGAGGTATTTTTGGGAGAGGTTGCACCAATTTTGTGATTGGAGTGTTTTTTCTACCTCTTTTTGTGACGCTTTGGCAACACTTTGATGGATGCGCATCTCTTCTTCCTCAATACCTTTTTCTTCTTCATGAGATTGTGCTTCATCATTACCTTTCATAGCACCTATTGTCACCTTTCCACTATGAGTAACCACTGCCAAGTCTTTATCACCATCCTCCACTAAAGCTGCTATATGTAAGGTCTCATCGTCTCCCCTAATTTTTGGTCCCAATTGTGCCGAAAGTTGACTCAACTGAATTTCGAGTAGATTGATGGAATCAACATGAGAGTTCACTCGATTGTTTAGAGATGAGAATTCGGTTTTCATCCCTTTTAGTAAGTCATCTGAGCCCTCAACTTTGTCAAAGATGCAAGACAACAAATTGTCCACTCGGAGACTACTTGAACTCCCTTTTGATTTTGGGCTCTCACTTGATTGATTGTGATACTCTTCGTGATCATCCTCCCCTTTCCAAGGATCACTTTGCTCAGCCCATTCTTGATAGTATCTTCTGCGCTCTTCTTCTTTGTGAAAGTTCCAACCTTGATTTCCACCCCGCTGCAAGTAGCATAAGTGGAAACCTTCCTCAAATCTTTGAGAGTTCCAACCTTGATTCTCCCCCGTCTTAGAATAGCCCGAGGAAGAACCCTTCTCAACTATAAACACTCCCACCTGTTCTAACATTTGAGCTTGTAGCAGCTCCATTTGGGATAATATCTTCTTGATGTTCTCATCCCTTTATTTTTCTTATCAAGTTGCTCTTGCATCATTCGAAAGCAAAAAGGTGAAACTTGATATTCTTGAGTATACCATGCTTGATATATTTTCATCATGTCAACAAGAAGAAATGAAGCCACCTCAAATTATTGCAACATTATTCCGCCTCAAACTAATTGATCAGCTACTTTTTATTTACCGAATCAAGACTTCGGTAGAAATATTGGAGTAGCACATTGTTGGGAAGCCCGTGAGTCGGGCTTTGAAGTAGTAGCTTCTTGAACCTCAGTCACGTTTCATGGATAGGTTCGCCTTCAAGTCACTTGAAACCTTGCATGTTGTCTCTGAGTTTCATCATCCTTGATAGGGGAAAGAACCTCGCATTGAATGTCGTGGTAAGCTCGCTCTAAGATGTGATGGAATTATTTGGTAACTCAACCAGCCATTTGCTAGCTTCACCCATCAGAGATAATGGGAATAATATGAGACGAACTGATTCTTCAGATATGTTCTTGAATGAGAACGGACTACAAACTTCTATAAAATTCTGCATATGCTCATGTGGGTCCTCGTGAATAAACCCTCCGTAGAGTCCTCTTATTGGCAGGAGATGGAGAGTTGTGCTAATAACTTGGAATATAGCATTCTCTTCGATTGATAGTAAACAGATTGCATCAATCCCATTCAATTGGATTGGATTATGCACACTATTGAGATCGTCAATATCACCTTGGTAGCCTGCCTGGCCATCGTTACTCCCTGCCTCACTTATTGCTTCTTTAGTTCAACACAACCAACACAAAACAAACCAAATCGATTCCACTCCAGCCAACAAAATTACAAATCACATTTCGATAAGAAAACTCTAAACAACACCACTCTCTGGCAGTAGCGCCATTTTGATTTAGCCTTTCAAGCACACCTCATCGAATTCTAGGTGTCAACGATCATAAATCAGTATAAAACCCAACTAAATGAGATGGGGTTGAATCCCACAAGGAGTAGTACGTGTTTCGAACACAAATATGAAGTCACAATAGTGATTATTCTAGCTAAAAGTACTGAAGATTTTAGGAGACTATTAATGAAATTGAAGGTTGACAACAATGTCAAGATGAATGGTTTCTTAGTTCAGCAAACAACCTCGACAAATAACTGAAAATAACCAAATACGTAGAAGGAACTTGGGTGGTTGACAAACCAATCACTAAATTTAGTCAATGGGTGTAAATTGCTAACAAAGAGTGTCAACTATTAATGGGTAGAGTGGACTTTAGGTGAGACAATTTTCTCTTGAACAATTACCCTATGTCAATTAAGTTCTCTCGAACCTCAGCGCTTCAAACATAAGGACCAGTCCACAATCTCACTACATCCGCTCTCTCGAGTGGAATACATAGTATGAGTCGTAGAATTCACTCTCTCGAGCTAAATCCATCATCACTCACTCACCATGAGTTCCAACTTATCACTTGGCTTTATACCTCTTTCTCAAGCAAGCCTAAAGCACAAAAATATATCGAAATAAACATTCAGTAGAGCAGTTGAACCATGGCGATAAATCAGACCCAATATGAATTAGCACTACAATTGATAATAATTAACACCCATTAAGCCAAACTTCGCAATTAGTCACATTGTTAAACCCTCAAGATTCGGGTTTTAGCTAATCATCATAAAAGGAAGAAATTCAATACCAATTACATGCTCCATAGCTGGGTATTGAAAATCAAAGTTCTAAGATGAATAAAATCTCTTCTCTTACAATACCCAATTGAAATCTCTTGCCCAAATTGCTAAAAATCAACAACAGTAATGTTTTTTCTCTTCTTCTTTTTTTCAAAAAATGACTGGATCCCTTATCTCTTTTCCATAAATCAATTTATACCGATCTGAGGAATGGCTTATTGGGATCAATCGGTGAGGATAGTCGGGCTTCACCAACCAGTCGGTGACTCACCGATCATCCTTGTCTATCGCCTTCTTTCGTCACAATATCTTCCTTCAGACACTATAATTTTAGGCGATCCAGATCAAGATCGTTGATCATTTCTGCAATTCACCCTTCAGTCCTTTAGATCACCAATTCAATTTCATCTTTGTCTCACCAGTTCGTTCGGCGACACAATCTACCTTCGCCGATGCAGTCGGTGATTCCCCGATAGGAAACGTTGTTTGCCTAAGTTTTTCCTATTTCAGGCTTAGTGTTCTGTAAGTTTAGGCGGTCTAGGAGAAACTCTGTGGTTCACCGAGTTCTTTTGGTGATCATCAGTATTTCTTTTCACCCCTTTTTCAGCTTATGTTGTTCCTTTTTGCCTGTTAGTGTCCTTGCTTTGTTCCTCAATCTATGTACCTGATAATCAAGGGTTTAACATCAGTTTATGGTAAAAATCAAGCATTTGAGGATACTGAATCTATATAAATGAAGCTCTAAATCAGTCCAAATCTCAGAGTCATCATGCATCAACACACAACCTAGGCCGACTCTGGATGTATCACAATAGATAACATAACCGTCTGAACCCTCTAGTAGAGTCAAAACAGGAGTTGAAGTCAACGTAGTTTTCCGTTCTGAGAAGCTCTTCTCACACTCATCTGACCATTGAAACTTAACCTTTTTCTGAGTCAACTTACTCAATGGAGAAGCTGTGGATGAAATCCTTCCATGAACATTCTATAATAATCGGTTTAACCCAAGAAACTCCTGATATTTGTAGGAGAGGTGGGTGATTTCACGTATCAAGACACTTCATCCAATACTAAGTGCCAACGATCGTGAGTAGTAATATAACCGAACTAACTGAGTTGGGGTCGAGTCCCAAGGGAGTGGTTTGTAATTGAGAATCAATAGTCAAGTAAGAATATGCTCTAGTCAATAATAGCTAAAAACATTTACGAATAAAAGCATGGTTTAAATTATAGGTGACACAAGTGTCAAATATCAAGGGGGTTTGTTTGTATTATCAAATAAAACAGCAAATAACACAAAAATACAAATATGGAGACGAGATTCTGGGGATGTGATTGGATTATAGGCTAAGGTAAATAATCGGGTAATTGCAATTAATAGTAAACAGCTGCAAATCGGTGAATAAGCTAGACTTTAGTGGGGGCAAACGTTCTCTCGAACAATTTACCCCGAATCAAATTGGTTTCTCTCGAACACCAATAAGCAGAAATGAAGCACAACCTTTGGTTTAGTCCATTCACTCTCTCGAGTTGAATGTGTGAAAAAGGGTTTAGGATTCACTCTCTCGAGCTAAACCCATGACAACCCAATACCCACAAACCATCGATTCAGTAATTTTGATTTTAAAACCTCTCTCTTGAGCAAGCCAAAAACACGAAGTTAAGATTGTATTTGCAACTACAACCCATTAAATTCAACCACGATTACTGAACGAAATCACTTTTAAACAACAAATAAACTATCAATTAACAATACCCAGCAGTTAAATCAACCTATAATCACATAATCACACCCCATGAATTGGTGTTTTAGCTAGACATAGTAAAAAGGTAAAAATCGTTACTAAGTTGTGTTTCCATCAACTGGGTAGGATTGATATTGTCTTTACAAAGGTCTAAGATGAAGAATCTTCAACACACTTCCAATTTCTCAAAAATGAAAATCTTCAAAGCTAAGGAAATATTGTCTCTCTATTAAGTTCTAAGCTCTAGACTTTAAAAACTGGATAATAATAATATGATCCAACAAAAGATCCGCCATTAAGCTAAAAGTTTAAACAAGTATTTATAGTTGTCAAAAGAGTGTGCTGCGAAGAACATTGGGCGCAATTAGTTAGGATCGTCGATCCACTCGGCAATCCGCCCTTTGGTCATTTTCATCGCCGTTCTGCTTTTGCCTTCAGCATCCTTGAGGTTTTGAAACTTTGGGCGATACAGCACTTCATCGCGAAACCGTTCAGTGACTCGTCGACCGCTCCTTTCTATCGCCGACTAGATTTTCCAATCCAAGGCTTGGCACTCTGGAACACTAGGCGAGACCCTAACCGTTAGGTGACTCGCCTAATGGGCTAGGCGATCCTCAGGCCTTCTTTTCTTTGTTCTTTCAACTGCCCTATTCCTTTTTGCTCAATAGTGTCCATGTTTTGTCCCTCAATCCAAATACCTAAAATTCAAGGATTTACATCAGTTATTGGCACAAAATATGCATTTGAGGACACTAAATATATTCAAATAAAGCCCTAAATGAGTCCAAATTGTGAACTCATCAACACCCCCAACTTAAACTTTTGCTTGTCCTCAAGTAAAACTCAAGTTCAGCAGTTCAATAAGGATGTCTCAAACAGTGCTACAGAAGATTCAATCATGAATGCACACAAAAAGACTCAACTTACTCATGCAATATCAATTGTGCACTCAAAGAGTCAAGTTGTGACTCACCAATATCAAAGAATCTTAGGCTCACAATACGTGCTTCAAATGCAAGTTCAAGCTCAACAAAGGTACTCAAATGCCCTTACACAAAGAATGATTCCATGTTCACACACAATGGTTCAACAATTTAAAGTTTCGGAATCAAATGCAACGCTCACACTCACAAAGATGAACACAATGTATGATTTCACCCATAGGGTTGCCCGTATTTTCCAACCAACATTTGTTTCAGCTCACTCAAGATCAAAAAGGTCTTTTCAAGGTTTGTAATGGGGTTGAGTGCAAAGGTATGGTCATTTAGGCTCAATGGCTATAGTCCTTATGAAATGTGGTATGCACAACACTTCCTTTCCTTTTGTTCATCATTTTTCATTCGTGCTCACAAGTCATCCCATTATTCACTTTCCATGGACTGTTGGAAACCCCATTTCTTTTTGCATTTTCACAACTTTATTCCGCAACTTTTTCTTTTTCATTCTTTTTTTTTTATGGAGGGGTTCCTTTTTTTTTTCAAAATATGGGTAAAAGGGGACTCTCTTGCACTCATTGATTTACCTTCTCTTTTCACCACATCCCCAACTTAGGCTTTTGGCCAAAGTTGGCTATTCAAACAAACCACAAATCATGAGGATTATGGGTAATGGATCAATAAAAGGTCACAATGTTATCAAGTTTCTTCCAAGAAAAGGTTAAGGCTCAAAGGGTGCTCAAGCGAGGTTCACACACTCACAAGGTAGGCCACAAAAAGAGGTATCATGTCAAATTGGTTCACACTCTTTAAAGTTGTCTAAGATCATCTCAAGAGTTCACATCACTTAGTCAACCGGACCAACAATGTAAATTCTAGGTGTCATCACACATGGTTCACGATAAGCTCATCATACAAGGCATTGACACCAAAGTCAAACAAGACTCCACACTTTCGCTAGTGTACAATGTTCATCACAAGAGACTCAATTCGATACTTGGCTAGTCACAACGAGATGCAAAGAGTTCACATATTGACTATGCAACTTCATTTGGCCTCATCGTAGAATCACATTCATTTTTGTTCGATCATGAATACTATTCAAGTCATCGGTATTGATCAAAACCGATACTCAAATTGTCAAAAGAACAACCACATTCAACACAAACAAGAGGTGGAATTATTTTTTTGGAAAGGTCAAAAATCATTTACATTTAAAACAAGGAGCCACAAGCTCAACCATCCACAAAAGCAGTGTAAAAACACAATTATGGCTCAAAAACCCAAATATATAAACAAAACTAATATTCACAAAAAGTGGGCCTCACCCTACCACAAATAAAATCATTTGTCCTCAAATGCAAACAAAATAAATTATCCACAAGTCAAAATAAAGAAAGACAGAGAGGGAGGTAAAGAGGGGATCATGTCCACACAGTCGCTCCATCTGTCTGGGCATCAGTGCCCGGTATATCAGTCTGGACTCGGGCCTCAGTAACCGGAGTCACCTCAGAAGGAACAACAGTACCAGACCCACTAGGAGCTGCCATGGACGTCTCGGTCAATGATGTCTGGATCACCGACTGCATAATCGTCTCCTCAAGATCTGGCAAGTCCCCATATATGCTTTTCTCCTGTATCTCTATCTGCTCCTCGTCGGTCTCAACATCTGACTCAACAACTACTGCCTCATCCCTATGTACATTTCTGGTGGTGGCCGAAGGAATCTCTGAAGCCTCAGGAGCGTCTAAATCATCTGTAGCCTCCAGTAATGAAGTTAAGTCAGTAGACTTTAGATAGTCTATGTCCTTCCTTAAGTCAGCTACCTCAGCTCTCAAAGCCATAACTTCGGAGGTCTCCCCTTGCCTACCCTCACAAGCTATGACTATAGTAGCCAGATCATCAACAGAAGCCCGAAGGGGAGTCAATGCAGCTAAGATAGCAACCTCAATCATCAAGGGGACATATCTCTCTAATCGGGTTACCCTCGCATTAGCTGAATGGGCCAGATGCCCCATCTTCAGGATCATTGCCTGAGTAATCTTGGTCTGTTGGGAGGAAGTAGAAGTACCTGGAGCCTGTGAAAAAGAGAAAGGAGGAGACTTCTGAAGGCCTAAAGGTCGGAGTAGTCACAGAGGCTTCTGCAGGTATGGAATCAACATCAACATCCAGAGAAGTATCTATCGGAGCTACTCTCCTCCTATCAGCCTCCTCATGAGTGTACTCGGCCTCAATACACCAAATGTCAGTGGAGGAAGAAGGTGTCACCTTAATGTCTCTCATTTCATCTCTGGGCACTCCAGCACGTCGGCATAACTCAGTGATCAGGACCGAAAATGGCAAGGAAGGAAGTTTGCCTCTGTTTGGCCTTCATGACCATCTCCTGCTCAATAAGGAGTCCCATGTCGATACTCCTCCGGGATATGATAGATCCAAGGTATGCTGCCTTAGGATGGCGGAGGATAGACTCGTTCTGATATGGTATGATAGTGTTGCTGATAAAACCAAACTAGAACCAGGCATCAACACTCAAGTCCCTCTTCTCAATAAGGGTGTAACACCCCAGAAATTTTATAGGTTGAACTAGAGCCTAAACGTAGTGTTAATGAGGTATAAAATGAATTCCCCTAAGTTAGTAGACCATCTAGGTGTGCTAGGGTGGTCTATGAGTTAAGGCCTAAGGGAGGAGTGCTAAGCAAAAAGGGGCAAGCCAAGGCCTAAGGCCCAAACTTGGAGCTACTGCCTCAAACTCCACGGCCATCACCACGGCTCGTGGTCATGACCACGAACCGTAGGAGGCTTCGTGGAGTTCCCTTGGTCAAGGGAGAGGGACCTCAAGTGTCCTAGACACTGCCTTACCCTTCACGAGAGGGACCATGAGTCGTGGCCCACTTCACGACTCGTGAAGGTGGGCGTGGGGCTCCCTTAGCTTTTAGGGAGTTGGGGGTTGTTCGGGTAGCTACTGCCCAAGGCACCACGGGCACCACTATGGGTTGTGGTGCACTTGACGAGGGAGAAGGGGGCTCGTGAACATCACTTGGCACCAAGGCTGGAAGGCCTTGCCTCCACAAGGCCAAGTCTTGACCAAGGCCATCACCACGGACCGTGGTCATGACCACGGATTGTGGGAGGCTCCGTGGTCTTTCCTTGGCCAAGTGCTGGCTTGTGCACGAAAGGGAGCTACTACCTCCACCACCATGGGTAGCACCACGACCCGTGGTGCACTTTCACGACCCGTGAAGGGTGGCCGTGGTCCCTGATGGGGACCATTTAAATGAGGAGTTTTGGGACTTTTCCTTTATGTCCTATTTAAGTAGGGGTGTTTTGGGTATTTTAGAGGTTCATTATATATTGGTTTTTAAGTCTAAATTCATTAGTTTTTGGGTCATTATACTCACACCCAATAGAAATCAAAACTCTCCAACTTCTCTCTAAACTCTCTCTATAAAAACCTTAGAAGAAGAAGAATACATTGGAGCTAGGGTTTCAAGGTTCTTTCTCAAATTGCTTGGAGTTTCTCCATTGATTCTCAAGGAATCAACTAAGGTATGGTTGCTTATCACTTTTGGGATTCCTTTCCCCAAGAGGCCCCTTCAAGTTGAATTTCAAAATCTTCAATTTCTAAGTTTCTATCCAAAAACGTGGGTCTTCTTTCTAAGGTGAAATTTATGTTATAAACTGACTTTGATTGATGTTATATGAACAATTATGGATGAATTTATGTTGTATTGGAGTTTCTTGAAGAATTCCCAATGAGACCCATGTTTCTCCTTCTTTTCATAATTCTAACCCTAGTTTGTGTTGGGTATTGATTGAAGGCTATGAACTGAATGTGATGTTATGTAATTCATGTTTGTATGATGATTCTACCCTAGGTTATGTAGAATTTCTATGTAATTAGGGTTGACTCATTGAATGAAGCCTTGAAGGCTATGAAGGGAATATGTCAACTTGCTTATATTGATGTTGATTATGTATTACTTCATGAATTACCTTGTATTATGTATTGGTTATGAACTGATTGGTAATTGAAGTATGAATGTCCCATG
>JAJOOR010033156.1:0-22619 GCA_036250505.1 Solanum acaule | reverse complement strand
CCCAAGAACCCGTCTCATTATTGTTATTTCATATTGTTTACTGCTATTTGTAGTTGATAATTCAAAACCAACCCCCCCCCCCCCCAATTTGACATTCGTGTCACCCCCTGATTTGAATTATGTTTTTATTCGATATATTCTATTCCTATGACTGATTTGAACACGTTCATACTTTCCATTTGACTCTTAAACATGTACCGCTCCTTGTGGGATTCGACCCGAACTCATTTAGTTGGGTTTTATACTGACTTGAGATCGCTGACATTTAGAATTGGATGAAGTGTCCTTGAAACGTTAATCATTGCTCCCGTGTTGTTTGTTAGAAGGAAAGATAGTTCACATTGTATGAGTATTGACTACCAGCAATTGAACCAGGTTACCGTTAAGAATAAAAATCGTTTCCCAAGGATAGACAATTTGTTTGACAAACTTCAAGGGGAAAGTTACTTCTCTTAGATTTACCTTCGGTCGGGTTACCATCAATTAAGGATGAAGGAGCATACCATTCCGAAGATTGCTTTCCGAACTTGGTATGGTCATTATTTGATTTTGGTGATGTCGTTCGGTTTGACCAATTCCCCGACTGCATTTATAGATTTGATGAATAGGGTGTTAAGACAATACCTTGATATGTTTGTGATTATGTTTATCGATGACATCTTGATTTATTCAAGGAGTAAAGACAAGCATACTAATCGTCTGAGCATTGTGTTGCTAGTCCTCAAGGACCAACAAATATTTGCAAAGTTTAGTAAATGCGAGTTTTGGCCAAGGTCCGTGGCTTTTCTTGGTCATATTGTTTCTTGTAATGGTATTGACGTAGATCCTATGAAGTCGAATGCTGTTAAGAGTTGGCCTAGACCTCTATCCCCTTCGAATATTAGAAGTTTCTTAGGTAGAAGGTTTGTTCAAGGATTTTCTTCGATTGCTTCTCCATTAACAACATTACCCCAAAAGAAGGTTAAGTTTGTATGGTCGGAAGCATGTGAGAAGAGTTTCCAAGATTAGTGGTCCTTATGTTCAAAGGACCAATACTTTATTTCATATTGTCTTTACTTTTCTATTTTCTATGTGATGTACGCATTACGTCCCGATCACTCTTTGTACTAGATGGCTTTGAGACATTGTTTAGATTTTCGCTTCATTTTATAAAACTCTTATGTTGGAAAATTGTCTTTTAAAATTCTCTTGAATATCTATTATCTTATACTTTTTTTGCTCAGTGGATTGTGTAGGGCATCTCAGGGTTCTATACGCCATGTTACACCTAAGGTTTACTTTGGGTCGTGACAATCAGAGGGTATGGTCTTTAGAGTTTATGATTGGTGAGCGTATGTTTCTACGGTTGTCTCCTATGTAGGTCGTGATGAGATTTGGGAGGAGGGGAAAGCTTAGCCCCATGTTTATCGGTCCTTTTGAGATTTTGAGGCAAGTAGGAGAGTTGTCTTATGAGATAGACTTACCTCTAGCTCTTTCCACTGTTCATCATGTGTTTCATGTCTCTATGTTAAAATTATATGTTCCTGATGAGTCTCATGTGCTTCAGTGGGAGCCAGTTCAGTTTGATAAGACCTTGAGTTTTAAGGAGGACCTGTAGTAATGCTAGACAAGCTGGTTACATAGTGGCGGTCTAAGAAGATTGATTAACGTTTCAAGGACACTTCATCCAGTTCTAAGTGTCAACGATCGCTAGTCAGTATATAACTAAACTAAATGAGTTAGGGTCGAATCCCACATGGAGTGGTACGTGTTTAAGATTCAATAGGAAAGTGTTAAAATATTCAAATCAGCCATAGGAATAGACATTATCGATTAAAGACATAGCTCAAATCAAGGGGTAACACGAATGTCAAATAAGGGGTTTTTGGTTTGAAATTATCAAATACAACAACAAATAGCACAAAAATGACAATAATGAGACAAGTTCTCGGTATGTGATTCGATTACAGGCTAATATAGACAAATGGGTAATTGCAACTATTAGAAAATAGCTAGATATTAGTGAGTAAGCTAGACTATAGAGGAGGTAAACTTTCTCTCAAACAATTTACCCCGAATCAAGTCGATTTCTGTCGAACATCCACAAGCATGTAAAATAAGAACAACCTGCACTTTAGTCATTCACTCTCTCGAGCTAAATGTGTGGAAAAGGGTTTAGGATTTACTCTCTCTCGATGAACCCATGAGAACCCAATACCCACAGACCATCACTCAATAATCTTTATTTTAAAACCTCTCTCTCGAGAAAGTCAAAAATACAAAGGTCGAACTGCATTTTCAAATAAAATTCTTAAATTAAACTTTAACTAATGATTCAACTCACTTCTAAACAACATTTAAACTAACAATTATAAATAACCATAAACTAAATCAACCCATAATCATGTAAGCACACCCCCAAGAATTGGGATTTTATCTAGATATCATAAAAAGATAAAAATCGTTACCAAATTGAGTTTCCATCAACTAGGTAAGATTAATTTCATTCTTACAATGGTCCAAGTTGAAGAATATCAAAGACTTCAATTCTTCAAAGCTAAGGGAAAAACTAGAGAAAACTTGCCTCAATACTCAGAAGAATTACAATTCCAAACTGAAAATTATCTCAAATGAAAGTATGATACTAAACTAAATGTTCAAAAATATATTTATAGTTTCCAAAAATGTGCTGCGAATAGCCATTTGGCGCAGTACGTCTGGCTCGCCGATCCACTCAGCGATGCGCCCTTTAGCCAATTTCATCGCGTTTCTGTATTGGCCTTTAGCATCCTCAAGGTCTGTAACTTTGGGGGATCTAAACTGCATCGCGGAATCACCCGGTGATCTGCCGACTGCTCCTTTCTCTCGCCGACATGATTTTCTCCTTCAGGGCTTGGTACACTGTAACTTTAGGCGGTCAAGAAGCCCTTCGGCGACTCACCAAGTATACTTGGCGATCACCAGGCTTCCTTTTCTTCACTCTTTCAGCTTGCTTCATTCCTTTTTGCAAATTAGTGTCCTTGCATTGTTCCTCAATCCATATACCTGGATATCAAGGGTTTTACATCAGTATTGGCACAAAACAAGAATTTGAGGACACTAAATCATTATCAATAAACCCCAAATGGGTGCAAATCTCGGACTCATCATAGATCTCGATAGTGAAGGTTTAGTAGAGGCATCTTCTAGTCGAGGAGGCTACTTGGGAGACTGATCTTGATATGATCACTCAATATCCTCACCTTTTAAGCCTTTATATATTTCCTTTGTCTTATTTTCACAGACGAAAGTCCTTTTAGTGGTATTTGCTTTAATGACCCTCAGGGTCATTTATGTGTTTTATGCGTGCATTTCCAATTTTGCACTTTCTCATAGCTTATTTATAGCTTTTTTTTCTACTGTAGGTTGGGAGTCATGCTCCCTGAGGTATTTGTATGAGTTTGGTGTGAATTTTTGAGTGTAAAAAGCTTAGTGCTTGGAAGAGTTGTCTTGAGTAAATATCCAGAGATTCAGACGCCAGATTAGAACTCTATCAATTCCATCAACTCTAGAAGGGTCTATTTGGAATTTGGTGCTTTTGTTTGGATTTGCTGCAATAAGGCATTTTATCTTCTTAATTCAGCCAAAAGTTTGAGTTGGATCAAATAACTTGGTGAACATGCTCAGAATTGAATTAAGATAGTATAGTTTGCTCCGTAATACCGAGTTTGGTCTTGAACGACTTTTGGTTTGTTTCCCGAGGGTGTCAGGGTTAGTTTCTTTTAAGTTTTGGAATTTTGTTCTGTTCTTTGTTAAAGTGTTGTCTTTGGTCATTATTTCAATGAAACAACCTTAGATGGCTGCTTGGTCAATTCTATTGAGTTTGGAATGTTGTTTCCAAGTTTTTTGAATTATTTGGACTCTTAATGAATTCTGTTGCTCCCCAGTATACACGCAAGTGTACGTGGTCGCGCAAGTAATATAGATTCTTTAAGAAACGAGTTATCGTTCCCAAGGGACTCATGATCAATTTATATTTAACACTTAATTCTACAAATATAAGTAACCTTTTCAAGAATTTATGATTGATTGTTGACTACTCCTAATTATGAACTGAATGAAAATAACTAATTCTGAACGACTTTAATATTATGTTTCAAGCAAGTTAAAAGCAATTCTAGAGCTACAACATATATTGAATATCATGTATCTTATCATCGGCCTAGAACTAATTTCAATTGTCAAGTTACTGGTTTATAGGGTTAATTATATGAGTCGGGCTATACACCTCTCGTCACCTACCCCAATTAGCTACCTAACTACATCGTTGAGCGGGGATAAGTAGACTAATTGGCGAGCATTTATATTTCATCCTATTTCGTAACCAAGTGAGTTGTTCGTCTGGGCGTCACTCCTGAACACAAATCACCTCGACTTAACGGGTCGATCAATCTCTCTATATCCTCTGGTCTATTTAACCTCTCCTCTCCCGATTTTAAGGTTAAATAATAGATTTATCTCTAGATGGCCAGTCAAGAAATACTAAAACAAGAATATAGAAGTAACTTATAATGACAACCAAGAATTAATTCATAAAGCCTTAAATAATCAACAATCCATTCGTAGCTACAACCCCAGAACTAGGGCGTTTAGCTACTCATGCTATTAGAAAACAAGAAAATACAATAGTTCATGCAATTTTTAGAAATTAGAAGAGTTAAAGGATTAAAACCTATTACAAACTTGAATTCTTGCTCTTGCACACTAAATCAAAAAGTCGACCCTCACTAATGAACCCTATGGGTCTATTTATAATAATTAGAAAAACTAAGACCCAATCCTCAACCAACAAGGAGTCCTATTTAGTTGTTTTTACGCTGGAAAAGTAAGCATCATGGTAGGGCGCCGCGCCTAGCATCGCGCCTGAAATTGGCCTCTAAAGTTTCGTCCTTGGCGCGCCGCGCCTCTTAGCACGCCTGAGAGGCGTCTCTGACTATTTGGCCCAGGCGTGTCGCGCCTAGTAGTGCGCCTGGCCCTGGGGTCTTCATCTTTGGCTGCTTTTCATGCTCTTTTACGTCTCTTTTCTTCAAGTTAACTCTAATTCCCTTGAGAGGTCCTGAAACAACTAATCATGTGTGTAAGTGTATAATCATTACAATTTATACCAAAAATTAAGCTAATGACTAGAGATCATCTTTCAATCTAATTGACTCATGGGCAATTATTGACAACTTAGGCATATAAATATGCCTAAGATCAAATTCTGAGAGATTGTTCAAAGTTTTTGGACACTTATCATTTTTACTAAAAAAATTGATATCTGGTGTGTCGGCTTAAGAGAACCCTTGATCACTTAAGTGATGATGCTTAAGGGACCAAGGGGTCTACATAAGGGAACAACATTTGAGGGGCGGGGGTTGCTTAAGCAACCAGCCCTTGGCTTTTACCAAAGCCTCTTAAGTGACTAAGGGGCCACTTAACAGACTTTAGGTCTGCTTAAGCGACTAACAGTTCGCTTAACCGACTTTGGGTCCGCATAAGCGACTAAGGATCCGCTTAAGAGAAGGGCGCCTCTTAGGCGGGGTTTGCTTTTGCGAAGCCTCTGGCCGCTTATATGATGTCTGCTTTTGCGAACTCCTTTATTTCTAAAAGGAAACCCAACTCTTTCAGAGTTCGGCCTTAGGAGTTTTAGAGCAATTCTTGATCAATTTCAATAATTTTTAGGTGATTCTCTTCCTTTCCCTCTCCTTTGTGCTTTTACATCTTTAATCTCATTTTTAATATTCGGTTTCGACCTCAAATTTCCTAGTTTCTATGATTCAAAGCATAATAATTTGGCCATTTAAGGTCCAAATTGAGTCCCATTTTCACCCATCTTTTGGGTATGTAATCCTTATTTGAGGGAGCTCAGTATGACGATTTCCTTTTCTCAATTCTGTTGCATTAATTCAAGGGTCCATTTTAGACTCAATTCTGGTATGAAATTCGCATAAGTGATATGAGTACCATTGGATCCTTATTAATTCACTTTTTGTGTTTTTGATAGTATGGTAGCGATTCGAGGCTCTCCAAAAGAGGAAAAGTTTTCAGCCTTGAGATAGGTTATGGCTTCCTTTTCTTATACTTGTATTTCTAGATTAATTATATTTAAGTGGTGTCACATGATTTTGGTTGACCTCTTACGTTAAGTTCAACTTTATCAATCTTTAGCTAATTGTGGCAATATGTTGGGGCGTTTAGCTTTACTTGTAGTCAAAGAAACCTTAGTTTAGCTAATCCTTGGGTGAGTATTATTTCTTAGACCTTGCTTCTACGTGGTGTGTGACCTCGTAATGTTTTCTGTTTGACTTGTTTGGTTGGTTTGGTTTATGTTATGGATCCTTGAGTGAAATTTTTTTGTTGTTTATTAAACTGCTAGGCTTGAGGCCTTGAGCGTTAATTGGTAGGAGCACCATCTCAGTACTCTCGTGGTGTGATAGGCGTTTTCCCAATTTTGTGTGTTTGCCATGACTTGATTGTTGTAATGATTTTTAGGAGATATTAGTTAGATGATTTTTTTATGAAAGTGACTTGGTTTCTGAAAAGGAAATTGACCTTAATTAGTTGGAAGTCTTTGAGACCCATTTTGGATTAAAAGTGGTAAAAAGGCCTTTTAGTTGATTATCGCACCTCTCAGCTGCTTTTACTCTAATGAGCTCGATTTATCATTTTAAGAGGCCCATTGATACATATATTCGGGTTATTAGTAAGCTCAATGTGCCATAGTAGATGGCCCATGGATACATCTTCAGCTTATTGGTTGTTGGTTAAGCTTGAAGTGTCATTCTAGGCAGCTTGATGTTCCTTGCAGGCTTATGGTTTTCCTTACTTGGTGTTACATTGTATCATTTTGCGAGTGGGCCTTTGAATGTATTGAGTGTTTTTTGTTTTGTGTGAATCTTGTTACTATATCATTGATTTTATCAGCCTATACTCTATCTTATGTTAGTTTGTTTAGATTTTCCCTTGTCTTGCTAGGATCATCGTGTTGCTAAAATAAATTTGATCTTTGTGAGCTCAATCGGCATATGATTTCTACTAGGTATTTCGTGTTTTGGTACTCATACTACACTTTTTCTGATGCACCTCCCAGTTCGATCCACCCTCACTGATCATTGGATCTCCCGTGGCAGAAACAAACTTTGATTTGTTCTGAGCTCCCGATATTTAGAGACTCTCTGTCCTTCTTTTGTACTGACTCTAATGTTGTATTTTTGATTAGTCAGTTCTCTGTATATATATGACTTTCTGTTTGTAGTTTCTTTTATATAGGTGACACGAGCTCCTGAAGATTGATATATTGTTTTAGTTGTCTTTTTGGTCACTTTTGGGCCTATTTTTGTACATTTAGTATCGTGCTACAGACATATATGATATGAAACTTCTTTCTATATACATTATCTTTATATAATATGAGTAAGCTAGATATTATAAATCTTAGATGTTGAACTAAATAGAGAAGAAATACATGAATCGATGTAGTCACCATTCAAATATAGATTCAACTGATACGTACCAAAAAGAACTTTATCCCCTTCGAATATAAAATGTTTCTTGGGTTTGTTTGGTTACTATAGAAGGTTTGTTGAAGGGTTTTCTTCGATTGCCTGTCTGCTAACGATATTGACCCAAAAGAAGGAAAAGTTTGTATGGTAAGAAGAGTGTTAGAAGAGTTCTCAAGATCTGAAAGATAGGAATACCTTCGCTCTTATGTTGACTTTATCGGAAGGATTTGTGGTTTATTTGATGCTTCAAAAGTTGGGTTAGGGTGTATTGTTATGAAAAATGGGAATGCTATTGCTTATGTGTCATGACAACTTAGATTCATTAAAAGAACTATCCTACTATGGTGCTCATGTTTATGTGTTTATTGACCATAAAAGTTTACAATATGTGTTTAAGTGAAAGGATCTGAATCTTTCCAAAAGAAGGTGGCTTGAGTTACTAAAGGATTATGACATGAGTGTCCTTTATCACCTTGACAGGCAAACATGGTGGCAGATGATCTTTGTCGGTTATCAATGGGTAGTGTTGCGCAGATTGAGGATGGTAAGAAGGATTTAGTTTGAGATGTTCATATACTGTCCCGATTGGGTGTTCGGTTTGTTGACTCCACCAAAGATGATGTTATGGTCCATAATGGTTCAGATTCCTCTTTTGTGTCAGATGTGAAAGCCAAGCAAGGTCTTGAACTAAATTTTGTTGAATTAAAGGAAGCTATTTCATTCTTTTCAAGGTTTCTTATTTGGTGGAGGACTATTCTATGTTTTACTTGAGGGAAATGGTTAGGTTGCATGTAGTTCACTTATCCATTGTCTTCGATCGTGAACACAATTCACTTTTTAGTTTTGATTCTTTTAAAGTAGGGACTTGGTACTCGTGCAAATATAAGTATGACCTTTTATCCGCAAACTGAAGGGAAAGCGAAGTGTACTATCCAAACTTTAGAAAATATGTTGAGAGCTTGTGTGATTGACTTCAAGGGTAATTGGGATGATCATTTACCTTTGATTAAATTTCCTATAATAACAGTTATTATTCCAATATTGTTATGGCTTCATTTGAGGCTCTTTATGGTAGAAGGTGTGGATCTCCTATAGGTTTGTTTTATGTTAGTGAGGTTGCTTTCATAGGTCCTGAGTTC
Organism: Solanum acaule; assembly: GCA_036250505.1. Taxonomy (NCBI): domain Eukaryota; kingdom Viridiplantae; phylum Streptophyta; class Magnoliopsida; order Solanales; family Solanaceae; genus Solanum; species Solanum acaule. Next base: position 13,978 of record JAJOOR010033156.1, on the reverse strand, counting down.
TACAATAGGCTATGGAGAATGTTCGGCTTATTAGAGAAAGGTTGAAAATAATTCAAAGTCGACAAAAGTCATATGTTGATGTTTGAAGGAGAGATCTAGAATTTGATGTTGATGAGTGGATCTACTTTAAAATTTCACCCATAAAGGGTGTGATGAGGTTTGGAAAGAAAGGGAAGCTTAGTTCTAGTTATGTGGTACCACATCAGATTTTGAAGCGTTTTGGAAAGGTTTCTTATGAACTTGATTTGCCTAATGATTTAGCATTGGTATATACGGTTTTCCATGTATCCTTGCTGAAGAAATGTTTTTGAGATCCGATATCCATTGTTCCCTTGGATGGTTTGTGAGTTAAGGAGAATCTTTCTGATGAAAAAGTTCTGGTTGAGATTTTGGATTGGTAAGTTAAAAAGTTAAGAAATTAGGAAATTGCTTCCGAGAAGGTTCTTTGAAGGAATTAATTAGTTGAGGGTGAAAGTTGGGAGGCTGAGGCCGATATGAAGTGTCGTTATCCTCATCTCATTCTCTCTGATCCAACTCTAGCTTGAGGTTTTTAGTTCCTCATGGTCCATCCTTATCTCTTAGTCATTCTCATATTTCCTCATGAATGCTCATGAAAACATGGTTTTTGAGAAAATGAGTTAATATGATTGATTTCTCCATGATTATGTGCATTTGAGTATGAGCTGTATATATGCCTTATGAAATGATGTTTTGGGTATGCTTTAGCTTGGATTCAATTTTTTCTCCTCGGATATGTGCATTTATATGATTAAATTCATGTTGGGTTGGTAAATCTTCTTAGTACCCTCCTTATGATGTCTTGAGTTGAATTCGAGGGAGAATGTTCCCAAAGGGGAGATATTGTAACACCTTGGGTTTGGAAAAGAAGGAAAATTTTAGTTTTGGGCTACTGTGTTTATCTACGGGTCCCATCTACGAACCATAAAAGCTTCTACGGGCCGTAGGTGACAACTGTAGGTAGTGGGAAAATATGTTTTTCAAAACAAGTCCCAGTACACTTTTTTACGGTTCAACGGGGCGGTCCATACTTTTTTGATGAGTCGTAGATTAGCCTCGTAGGTGACCCTAGACTTAGTGAAATTTTAAAGCTTAAAGTTGGTTTCTACGGTTGGCATGTATGCTCCATAAAGAGACCTACAAGTCGTACATGGGTTCGTTCGATTCTTGGCCAAATATAAAGTCTCTCATCACTTTCTATGGTTGAACAGTACGGTCCGTAGAAGGTGGTAGTCAGTTATTTTTAAAGGGCTTTTTAGTAATTTCTTTAATCGGTTAATGCCTAAACTAGGTCGTTTTAATCCTAACCCTAGACCTATATAAGTCTTTTATGCAAAAAATCTACCTACTTTAAATCATTCTTCAAATTTTTCCAAATCCCTCCATGCTCTTCCTCCAAAATTTCTCTCTTTAAAGCATGAAGATGAAGTCCAGGGTTTCAAGATCAAGTCTCCAAATTCATCATTGATAGTAGGTTTTTGACATCAAGGTATGATAATATTCACCTATTTAGTCCTTTCCTCCATAGAGTTCCTAAATTCTCAAATTTTGCTAGTTATATTCCCCAACTGAAGTTAGGGTTTTATTCAATTTGATGGATTCTTTTTAATTATGAACCAATTGGTTGATATATTTCTATTTATGCATAAATTGAGATAATTGCATGTTTTAAGTTGTATTCAGATTAACCCATGCATGATCCATGATTCCTAGACTCCGACCATGATCCTCATCATTCCTCGAATAGATTAGAATGTCATCAATGAAAACAATAACAAATATATCAAGATAAGACTTAAACACTCTGTTTATTAGGTCCATGAACGCTGCAGGTGCTATACTCAATTCAAAAGACATAAAATAGAAACTCATAATGATCATAGCAGGTCCTGAATGCAGTTTTTGGAATATCACTCTCTCTTACTCTCAACTGATGATAGCCAAATCTGAGGTCTATCATAGAAAAACAGGTGGAACCCTAAAGCTGATCGAAAAGATAATCGATCCTCGAAAGTGGATACTTATTCTTGATTGTAACCTTATTCAACTAACGGTGATCTATACACATTCTAATAAAACCATATTTATTCCTCACAAATAAGACTGAGTGCCCTAAGGTGTGACACTTGGTCGAATGAAACCTTTCTAAAAAAGGTCTTTAAAATTCTCTTTTAACCCTTTCAACTCATTTGGAGCCATTCTATATGGCGGAATAGAGATAGGACGAATATCAGGAAGAATATCTATATTGAAGTCTATTTCTCTCTCGGGAGCAATCCGGAAGATTGTCAGGAAAGACCTAAGGAAACTCACTCACAACTGGAACTGACTGAATAGGTTGTGTCTCAACACTAGAGTAATTAACTCGGACTAAGTGATATATGCACCCCTTGGAAACTAACTTTCTCACCTTAAGGTACGAAATAAAGCGACCCTTTAGCACTATTGAACTACTCCTCCAACTCAATAACTTACTTATTAGGAAACTGGAACTTAACTACTCGAGTTCTACAATCGTTTGAGGCATAACAAGCATGAAGCCAATCCATACCTAGAATAACATCCAAATCTTCCGTGTCAAACTCGACTAAGTCAGCAATGGTGTCCTTGTGATTGACATAAATGGTACAATCACGATAAACTTTCTCAGTACAATCACGATAAACTTTCTCAGCTAGAATAGACTCACCTTTAGGTGTGGAAACACTGAAGGGCTCAAGAAGTTGTTCGGGAATAATATCGAAACTCATAAAAAACATAAGGAGTCACAAAATATAGACTTGCACCTGGATCTAGTAATGCATATACATCAAAAGTAAACACTTTTATCATACCTGTGACAACATCTAGCAAATTATCTTCCTCTTGGCGATTAGTGATAGCATGCAGATGGTTTGCTCCTCAGCCAATTCCTGAAGTATCTCTTGTAGGTGTGGCTCTGTCTCGCGGAGCCGGTGAAGAAGATTAGGCTCTATTGCCCCTATTACTATTTCCCTGCCTGTTCTTAGGGCACTCTCTCATGATGAAACCATTCAGACTACATATGAAACAACCTATTGAGCCATCACGACGAGCTCCTGGGTAGTTCATACCACACTTAGCACATGTAGGAGTCTCATTACCTCCTTGTGCCACACAACCTTAACACTGTGCAGGTCTAGCTCTTAAGTTATGAGAATTTTGATTTTTAAACTCACCTTTGTTCCTTGGTGCAGGGGCACTAGAAGACGATGGAGCATGTCTATTTGGCTTTTGTTGGAAAGATAACCAGTTCGCATTGTGCTTCTGCTGCCTGGACTCATTTCCTATTGTCTGCGCCTTCTAGTTTCGGAGCTCTTCTCTATCCCTGAGCTTATCTTCCTCAACCTATTGCACATGGATTATCAACCTTGCTATGTCCATGTCTCCTATCAACATTGCAGCCATACCCACTTTGCTCGACAGACGAGATAACCCACACACAAAGAAACTCATCCTACTCCTCATATCAGCTACCATCTCAAAAGAAAAATGGGTAAGTTGAGTGAACTTGAGGTTTTACTCGTGCACACTCATGGATTCTTGCTTAAGAGTGAGGAATTCTCTTACATTTGCCTCTCTTTGATCACGGGGAAAGAAACGCCCAATGGAGGCACCTTCGAACACATCCTAACTCACAATTAGTGCACCCTCAACTCTACTCTTCTTCCATTGGTCGTACCATACTGTCACACCCCAACTATAGGTAAGGCGGACAAGTACCATATGAACACATGCTTTACAAGTGACCTATGATTAGAAAGTAAACTACTATGCAGATAGATTTACTGATGAGAAGCTTCATATACAACACATGTTGATAGCTGAACCGATACATGTGACAAGTGAAACTATGAATACAGATGATAGCTTTACAATATCTACAAAGGCTCTACTGGAATCCATGATTTTACCACTGCAAAAATACACATAGTAAAGACTCAGTAAGTCCCCGAATCAACCTGGAGCTCACCAACAATCGCTGAGTATCATGTGCTTCTATTGGAAGATGTACTTGCTGAATACCTGTACCTGCAGCATAAAGTGCAGCATCCCCAATAAGGGATGTCAGTACGAAAGAATGTACTAAATATGTAAGGCATAATACAACCATATGTAAAATGAAAGCTCAAGTGAAATCAAATACCAATAGATAAAGATTAGAGACCACCTTTGTTTATATTTGTCGAATCGTGTATGTTACATTCATTTCTTTACTTTTTATTGCATTATAATCTTTATAAGGCATTTGATACAAATGACTAGATGATCAGCGGTAAAAGAGGATGACCCATGCTAGGCATTTTAACCCCTGGGATGCTGTCCTCATAATTCCACAAATTGGGATTGGCCCATGCTAGGCTTTTGTCCCTGGGCTGCCACCCATAATTATACAGATAGCTTCACTTAAATTCTTTATCTTTGAGATTGTTGTTTTGATATAACTCTTTCGAGATTGTTCTTTGGATAATCATAACTCTTTTGAGATTGTTCTTTTGTTGATCATTATCTCTTTCGAGATTGCTGTTCTGGTGGTCATAATCATTATTGAGATTTGGAACTATGGACCAGTAGTAGAAGACATATGAATATGGACTTATGATAATAACAATGACATGGGAAGCAAATGTGACATGAACGTGTAATACTTAGGAGCATCTGACTCAGTTAAGCATTTTGACATCTCAAATTGAAGTACATATCAAGTGAAGACATTTAACATTCAGCCAAGACATTTGAACTCTATATGGTAGCCGAATACTCATCAACTAATATCAAATACAAGGTATTTATGAAAGTGGAACAAAGGGAGAACGTGGGCATATTCAACTTAAGGACGGATACATATTCCAAGTAAGTACATATAAAATGTACAACAGAGCAAGTAGGGATCTTGTGAGGTAACATTATAGTCTAACACAATGGGAGTAATAACCAATAAAGGGAACATATGAACATGTGACAAGATGACATATATATAGATAATTGAAGAAAGTTGGCATGCTATGGGCAGATTGTATATCCAACATACAAACATATGTACCATGTGTAATCTAGGATCATTTTGATTTATATAAGGGAAATACGAGCCAAGGGTACTTTGACGGTGAAACAAGGTTAAACCTTGCATGCTAATACTAGGTAGAGTAAGCATGTACATTTAGTAACAAACCCATATTAGAGTACTCAATTTAATGCTCTAGGGAGTAGGAACTGCAACTATGGATCAGTTACTACCAAAGGCACTTAGAAAGCTTACTTTTTGTAATGCAAGTGTTGGATTCATGCCAAAGAAATAGGAAATCGAATATCCTTACATACCTTGTTATACAATTCAAAAAGTATGACTTAAGCTCCTTCTCTTCAGATTATTAATCTACAATAAAATAAGTTGTAAGACTAGTATTAGTAGCTAATCAGTCAATTTGAGATACTTGATCTCACCAAAATAGTAACCAAGCAATAAACATGCAATTTATCTAGTCAATGTTTTCTTTCCTTCCCTTTCCCTTAAATCACGTCTATATACTATACAACCTTCGTATCAGGTCCTCCCCAAACCTCCCTGCAATAATTAAGTCCTTTAACGTCTCCATAACTTCCCCGCACATCCAGTCACATCCCTTATTATAACATACATAAAACAATCCTAAAACATAATAATGTAACAGAAGAAATATGAATCATGGTTTTTGATCACCAGCACTTGAAGAGTTAACATTACTTTTAAGGTGCTCAAACAAGCTCATGACTCAATTTAAAGAGGACTCCCCTCCATGACTGTCCTAACATGCACTAATCACCAGAACATCCTCCCCAATATTACACCATGTAAAAGTAACAATTTCCAACTCACTAACACATACCAAGTGTCCTAATTAACTCAGGCATAGGAGGGAGAAAATTGTAGTAGCTTACCTTGCTGGACAAAACTACCACTTGCTAAGACTTGGATTCTTCAAGGTAAAGATTGTCCTCCTTAACTTGTCTTAAATTATACCTTCCAATAACTTGAACTCCCTAATATTCAAGAACCCTAATGGTATTTAATGGCTGTTGCATAAAGTTAAAAGAGAGAAGAGAGAAAGCTCTAGAAATCAGATTTTTGGCAAAGTAAAAATAGTTGGAAAAAGCTGATATCAATCCCTTTTAAAGGGACCTACTTTGGCCAACTTTCTCACTCATTTTGTTCCATAATTTTTCAAACCTACTTGGACTTTTCACTTGGGCCTTTTTGGACTTAAGAACATTGGGCCTTTTGCCACCTTTTTTGTACTTCATTTGCAGTCAAACATGTGTCTTTAATTTAGGCCACACATTTAAGTAGGTGATGCACCTACTTTTCCATTCAAATTATTTCTTGTGGGCTTGGATAGATTGGGCCTTGGCTGTCCATTTTTCCCCTTATTCTTCTATTCAACTTGGGCCATATTAATGCAAGTAGGTGTAGTGTACTTGTCCCAATAACATGGTCAAAAGAGTCTTAGTAGGTGATGCACCTACTTGGTCCTTTGGGATGGTCAATAAGTAAAAGTAGGTGATGCACCTTCTTGTCACCTACTAGCTTAGTGAAGTCAAGCAAGCACCTCAATATTTTATTCCATTTCTAGACCTTAATACCTTTAATTTAACTTAAAACTTATATACACTATGCCACTTAAAACTTTAGACTCAAATACCACCTTATGATCTCAAGTTTAAATACTTCCATCGATTTCAACTAAATCGGGTCACATTAAAATCTATGGACAGTTCACTTTAAATCTATTGCATAGGAAACTGAGTGCATAGCTATACCACAAGGAAATTTTTAAGTGTCATATAAATAGAACTAGTACACGTAGAATACGGGGTGTTACACGTACTCTAGAAACACCCTTTAGTATGCAACTAGTTCAACTTGATCAACATCTGCAACATGCATCACTTCAAACACTTTCAACAACTCTTCCACAAATTTTTCTGGATCATCAGTGGCACTTGAACCGGTGAAATCTTGAGGATTCATCCTTACGAACTCACGGATCCTATATGTATCAGCTACACCTTGTTGAACCCCTCTTTTTTGCCTAGCATGATTGGTCATCATTTGAATCAACATCTGGATAGCATCTTGGAACTCAACATTAGTGACCTCTCCTTGGGGTTGCAATACTAGTGCATTGGGTACCCCTTGATCCTCAACATTCCTCCTAGTAGGACGACCTCAAACAACTTTTTGTAGAGGCATGATCTGAAAGATACGCGAAAGCATGAATTAGAAAGAAACTTTATAGAGTTTAACTCTATCGCATGAAAAGTGTATGAAGGAAGTTACATTGTTCCTAAATGTCGCAGCCTTCTAATAATAGTTGTGGCGCGCTTCACACCGATTACTAGGAATCTGCAGACATGCCTTCATAGACACCCTAGGACTCTTGAATTTTGTGCTCTAATACCAAGTTTGTCACGCCCTGAGCCTACACCTTGGATGTGGCCGGCACTCGAGAACCATTGCTAGCCCAAAGTGAACCCTTGGCCTGGCTCAAATCTCCGCGGAAGACTTACTCAACATAAGATGAACTCAAATGTAAACTTTAACTCAATATCTCAAAAGATAGTCTTAGAATATTTTAAAAATAAAACACTCAAACTGGCTTCAAGGGCAACTCAAGTCTAGAACATATCACTAAAATGAACAAGACTCATGAACTATTACTATCTATCTATCTATGAAGCCTCTACTAACTGAGATGGATGTCAGAACAAAACCTACAACATCCTAATAACAAAACTGTATGATAAAACATAAATGAGGGATCCTCCAGAAGCAAGGAAGCTCACTTAACTAATCTAAAACTCGAATAAATCAACGAAGCACTAGTTGATGATCTTGGTTACCTGTATCTACGAAGCTCTAGTTGATGATCTAACAATTAAGAAAATTTTTAAGCACACAAAATTTGGGAAATCAACAATTAGGCAGTTTAGGCATGATATTCAAATTAAAACAGGCACAAAAGCACACAATTACAGATCAGAGAGGCCCAACATACATCACTAACATAAGAACAATTGCAAATGAGTAAAAAAATGCTAATTACAAGTTTGGGGTTCGGAAAACCAACCTTTAATGCCGAATATATACTTTGAAACGCTAGGCGGCAAAGAATTCCAAATCCGAACACACAATCAACGAATAGAAAGCGGAAATAGTGCAAAAATATGGGAAAATATAGTGTGGGTGTGAGTTTGAGAAGTTAAAAAGTGAGGGAATGTGAAAGAGTTTGAAAGTTTAAATCTTTGGCTATTAAAACCGTCCAGTTCTCGCCCATTTGGCGACATTAGTTTCTCTCACCGACCTACTCGGCGACATGCCGAGTGGGCACTTACCTCACCGAGTTTTACAAGACCTCCAGCTAATGTAAGGGTCCAAACGGCGAAAAGATTCGCAATCGCCAACCCGTTCGGCGACACGCCGATTTGTTCTTGGGCTCACTGAGTTTTACAGACTCTAATTTCAAAATTACTTGAGTCCAACGACGGTCCAAGTCGGACTCACCGACCTCTTCGGCGACTCACCGACTAGATCTTTTACTCGCCAATCTGCACTTTTCAAACACATTCTACACTTTAACCTTCACAAACAACACACGATTATTTTTTTTAAACCAAGCAGCACCTTAGTTAACGTCGTGGCACGATGCAAGTCCTCGCTCAAATCTCATTCAAGGGGTTGGCCATAGTGTCACTAGGCTACCCCCTTTGTCGTCTGTGGTTTAAATGACATGAAATCTGACCCATTTGGGTCTCCAACGGTTTGATAGAGATGGAGTGAGAAGTAACGATCTGACTAAGGGTCGAAACATCTTCTTTCATTTCGTTCAAAATTTTATCAGACACCTCAAACTTGTTGAGAATACGACACAACATATCCTCAAATCGGCCACCCTCAGAATCCTTTGGCTTTTGACGCTTGTGGGGAGGAATGTACATGTCTTTCTCCCCATCCCTTTCCTTCCAAGTGGGGTTACGATCCTTCACTCTCTATCACATTCTTTCTAGCATTTATCCCTGTTCCAACCTTGGTTACCACCTTTCCTCAGGTAGTTTGAACGATAGCCACCTCCTTGGTTGGCTAGGAAGTTCACCTCTTTGTTGTACAACGCTTCAAACTTGGCCTCATCAGGATTAACACACCCAACACCCACAACATTGACACTTCTAGCACCCGTTCCCATGACATTTTCCCAAAAATGTCAAGTTGGTTCATGATCTTTGCCATGTTTAGGTCCCTCTCCTGATCATTCTCAATCTGCTCCTTGGTCAATTTAAATGTGAGAAGGGAGGCCTGATCTTCGCGGGTTTACCAAGCCTGATTAATTGTGGTCATACCATCCAAAAGCTGGGCTGCTATAATGTAAGGTTGTTGCATCAATCTCCCAGAGAAAGTTGATCAGCTACGCCCTTGTTCACCGAATCAAGGCTTCGATAAATATACTGTAGCAAAACATTGTCTGGCAAACCATGAGTTGGGCATTGTAGCACCAACTTCTTGAATCATAGAAAAGTCTCATGAATTGGCTCACCCTCCAAACGCTCGAAGCTTTGGATGTTGTCCCGAAGTGTCATCATCTTCGAAGAAGGGAAAAATTGCACTTGAAATGCGGTGACAAGCTCTTCCCACTAAGTGATTGAGTCTCCTGGCAATTCATCAAACCACTTACATGCTTCTCCCATTAGAGAAAATGGGAACAATCTCAACCGGACGACTATTGGGATATGTTCTTGAAGGAGAATGGCCCGCAAACATCAATAATGTTTCTAATATGATCATGGGGATCCTCATGAGCCAACCCACCAAACAACCCTTTCAATTGCAAGAGTTGTAACATAGTACTTGTAATATGGAACACAGTGTTCCCTTCAGCCGGAGGCAAGCGAATGACACCAATTCCACCCATTAGATGAGGGTCATTAACGTTAGTCTCATTGACATTGTTGAGGTTACCGATGTCATCTTAGTGGCCTACTTGGCTACCATTGCTTCTGTTCACACTCATTTCCTCTGTTTCAAAACACAAACAAACCAAAACTAAAAATGAGTAGATTCAATATGACTAACAAGAACAAAATTCAACTTAACTAAAGAATCTTAACCAACACCACTCCCCGGCATTGACGCCATTTTGATTAATGTTTCAAGGACACTTCATCCAATTCTAAGTGTCAACAGTCGCTAGTCAATATAAAACTCAACCAAATGAGTTGGGGTAGAATCCCACAGGGAGCGGTACGTGTTCAAGATTCAATAGCAAAGTGTGAGCATGGTCAAATCAGTCATTGGAATAGACACTATCGAATACAAACATAATTCAAATCAGGGGATGACACGAATGTCAAATAACAAGGGCGTTTTGGTTTGAAACTATCCTTTACAACAGCAACAAACAAAACAAAATACAATAATGAGACAGGTTCTTGGGAAGTGATTCGATTATAGGATAATATAGACAAACATGTAATTGCAACTGTTAGAACATAGCTGAATATTAGTGAGTAAGCTAAGCCATAGAGGGAATAAACTTTCTCTTGAACAATTTACCCCGAATCAAGTTGGTTTCTCTCGAACACCAACAAGCAAGCAAAATAAGACTAGCCTACACCTTAGTCTATTCACTCTCTCGAGCTGAATATGTGGAACTGAGTTTAGGATTCACTCTCTCGAGCAGAACCTATATCAACCCAATACCCACTGACCATCAATCAATAATCTTGGTTTTAAGACCTCTCTCTTGAGCAAGCCAAAACACGAAGGTAAAATTGCATTTGCAACTACAAATCTTAAATTAAACCACAATTACTGATTAAACTCACTTCTAAACAGTATTTAGACTAACAATTTGCAATACCCATAAACTAAATCAGCCCATAATCACATAATCACACCCCAAGAATTGGGGTTTTAGCTAGACATCATAAAAAGATAAAATCGTTACCAAATTGTGTTTCCATCAATAGGGTAAGATTAATTTCGTCCTTACAATGCTTCAAGTTGAAGAATCTCAAAGACCAACTTCCAATTTCTCGAAAGTGAAAAAATTCAATTCTTTAAAGCTTAGGAAAAACTAGTGAAAAACTTCTCTCAATACTTAGAGTTCAATAATAAGTCTAATAATTGATAAACTGATAAAATATGCTCCTAAACTAAATGTTCAAAAATGTATTTATAGTCTCCAAAAATATGCTGCGAAGGGCCTTTCAGCGTAGTAAGTCGAGCTCACCGATCAGCTCGGCGATCCAACCTTTGGTCAATGTCCTCGCCATTCTGCCTAGTCTTTCAGCTCCCTCAAGTTCTGTAACTTTGGGCGATCCAACACTACATTGCGGAACTAGTCGGTGACTCGCCGATTGTTCCTTTCTCTCGCCAACTTGGTTTTCTTCTTTAAGGCTTCGCACACTGGAACTTTTGGCGATCAAATGGCCATTCGGCGACTCACCAAGTGGACTTGGCGATCACCAGGATTTCTTTTCTTCACTCTTTCAGCTCACTTTGTTCCTTTTTGCAAATCAGTGTCCTTACTTTGTTCCTCAATCCATATGCCTGGAAATCAAGGGTTTTACAGCAGTTATTGGCACAAAATAAGCATTTGAGGACACTAAATATATACAAATAAAGCCCTAAATGACTCCAAATCTTAGACTCATCAAGGACTCACCACTGAAGCTGCTGAGAATAGCCTGGAAATTGAGCTAAGCGTGGTTTGGGTGCTGAGCGCCTGAACCTACATCATACAATGATGTATCTCAAAAGTATGTGTTAATACTTTGAATGTACTAAGCATTCAAGATATATGCTATTTTGAAAAATATAACAACTAAACGTGGAAATAGATATACTGAAGCATAACTAAAAACTGAGTTGGATTCAATGGCCAAGTACTGATCATGAAGATCACATGCTGACTTGAATAGTGAAGTAAATATTTAATACATGGTCAATACAACATGAATCTAACTCGGGGAAACACTATTAATTGACATAAACTACGTGAGCTAAACGTGGCGTCTGATATATGTGCCCTATCGAGAGGACCCAATATACCTTGTCGGGGTAAAAAGGCATGACTGTGGCGTGATCAATAAAGTTGATGCTCAACATAGGGGACATATAAACCTACAATTCCACGTATTTATGGGACTTGAGGGTATGCTAAATGTCGTTTATGTATTGAATGAGGTAGTTTAAGTACCGAATGCATAGGAGATAAGACCGATCCAATCCTGACTTAAAGCTGACTTAGTGACTTTCGTGAGGGGTTTGATGGGCAGTTTATCGCATGATTGCCCGTATAGTGGGTCATCATGCTTCCGCGCCCAAAATAGTTTTCTAGAAGAAGCATAACTTTTTACTCTCGGATCGGAAAAAGGAAAACAAGGTTGCGTTGGCAAGAGAACTCAAAGGCCTTTAATATGATTGATGATGACCCACCTAATTATTTGTGTGCTGAATGATATGATTGTACGAAAATCACTCACAACTCAAAGTCAGGTAAGTCTCTTTCACGGAGGACTTCACGATCTGTGTGAAGCTTCTAAAATAGTATAGGCGTTCGATATACCGTGTGTTTATGGTATTTCTGATGCGTTTCACTTAGAGATTGTGTGTATCTTGGGGCTATTTTGGATTAAAACTGATGTATTGTGTATAATATTTGCAGGAAATAGGCTTTGATGCGGTTGATGAAAATACGAGCTGAAAAGTGGTAAGTAGCCACCAATGGTGCCATCCATGGATCGTAGGTCCATCGACGGACCGTGGATGGGAAGTCGTAGGTCTTGGCTTAGGAGATGAGTTTCAGTAACTCAAACCACAGAGTGCCACTACGAACCGTAGTCTAGTCCACGGACCGTAGGTGGTGCATCGTAGGTGGAACATCAGGGAAGTTGACAAATGTGGAACCAAAGAGCTAGACGACGGACCGTAGGTCAATGCATGGTCTGTCCTATACGTTCGTCATTGATGATCTGAGAGTTGAAAGTTCCACTACCTAATGAAAGTTTCTAAGTGTTGAGCCACGGAGCGGACCTATGGACTGTAGGTCGAAGCATCGTTTGAAATCGCGTCCTACCAGTTATTTCCTTATTTTGTTTCCTGTTTTATTTAGGATTTGTTTTCTATAAATAGAAGTTATAAACCTCGGTTTTGGGGGTTAGACATTATTGTAAACTCTTAGTTTTGGCATTTTTGGGAATTAACTTGCAAACTTTAGCAATTTGATTTCCGGGTTTCGTTTTATAAGATTTTCACTTTGTAATTAAATTGAAGATTTCGGGTTTCATCTATTCTAATTGTAAGTTCATGAATTCTTTCTTCTTAATTATGAATTGTGAACTCTCAAACATGAGTAGCTAAATCCACAACTAGGGTTGTGGGAACCATGAGAAATTAACAAAGTATGAATAATAATTAAGTTATTCTTTAATAGTGTTGATGCATGAATTGTTAATTCTTTTGCTTAGAAGTCCTTTAAATGAGTGCACGCATTAGAAATCTCCTCGTTGGTACTTGACAAATCAAGGAGGTAGTTAATGAGAAAACAATTAACAACAAATATTTAATGGATACTATCTAATAGTCTAATGTCAATTGGAGAGAGGGTGAAAACTAAACCATACATTAATGTGATGTCTAATCTGGGTAAAGGTAAGGGTTAGTAAATCACACACTCGTAGTCGGACCAAGGTGCAAGGTGAAATTCCCTACTAGGAGGACCAATCACTTAGGGATACCTAACTTACCAACTTTGCATGTAAAACACTAGGAAAGGAGTACTATTATTAGGATTACTGTGTTAAGAGCTTGTGGGGAACACACATACCCTAGTTTCTCGCTCATATTGATAATTCAAAGTTTGATTCTTGCTTACTTGTTATTTAATCAACAATATGTTACTTGCTT
>JAJOOR010033155.1:0-16969 GCA_036250505.1 Solanum acaule | reverse complement strand
GTTCTTTTTGAAATTTCTTTGAAAAGCTTTGACATTGGGAACAGTATAACAACGAAAATGTCAAAGATTCATTTAACGTACGATTGGTTCAAGGGTTACCATCCCAAATTAGTAGTACAAAATTTTGATGGAAAATACAAATGGACAAATTAATAGTTAAATTTTCGTTAGGTATTGACTAGGAAACTTACTTAGTATTAATTAATCATTTAATTACTTATTCCACAAGATATTACGTAGTGTAGCTTCATTTTCATGACTCAAGCATGACCTTCATTGGATTAAATTATAACCGGACTCCAAAAGTTTATCAAAACAAGCCCAAAGGGTAAAAGTTTATCTTCAAAATGGTTATTTTTTATAATTAAGAAAGACTGCACTTTAGTGTGGAAATGACAGGTCATGGTATAGAAATTAGAATATGGTCATATTGACCTTTTTATATTCACCTTTTTAGTACTACTATAGTTTCTTGATGTTTTACCTAAAGACTAAAGTGAGTTTTTTTTTTTTTTTTTTAAAATTTTTTTATGGGAGCTTTTTCCTTGGGAATTACTTTTTTATTTTATATATATATATATATATATATTGTCATAAATAGAATATCACTTTTTCATATTAAAAAACCATTTAACATTAATTTTCTCTCTCTTAACTATATGATTAATAGCTACACAACGTTTCGACTCTTGTTTTAAATTTTAAATTTCAAAAAAATTACTTCCTTTTAAAAATTTCATACCCGATATTACACTGCAACATAAATTCAGACCAACATAATAATTATTCTAAAATCATATATTGTTAATCTACATTTATTCCACGTATATAATACATAAATTCCCGCATAATTATGAAAAAAGTGAAAAATTCAAAACCATATATAAATGGCAAACCGGAAAGTACTATGAAATATCACAAATGTACAACTAAGAGTAGCAGCCTCCCTTCCTATTGACTCTATATATAATAAGGTCACTCATCTAAGTTTTTTTTCGCAAAATCAGAATTTGGGGCTTTTCAAGAACAAATGGCAGTTGGTAAAAAGGAAGAAAATATGGCAGTAGAGATAGTGAAGCCTCGAATTGATAAAAGGGATTACAGAAGAATTGTTCTTCAAAATAATCTTGAAATCCTTCTCATCAGTGACCCAGAAATTGATAAAGTTTGTAACTTTTATTGATTTATGTTGTATTTTTATGTGTTTTTTGAGTTCTTTTTATGTGGGGTTGGTTTAAATTGTTTGGTTTTGGTAAAAATGAATCAATCTCATGTTTTTTTGTTTTGGGTATTTGAAGAAATGGGAAAGTAATTTTTATTGATTTGTTTTGTATTTTTATGTGTTTTTTGAGTTCTTTTTATGTGGGGTTGCTTTAATTTATTTGGTTTTGCTAAAAATGAATCAATCTCATGCTTGTTTGTTTTGGGTGTCTGAAGAAACTGATTTGGTTTGTTGCTTTTATGTTTTTCCATGTTTTTTGGAATTGATTTTATATGGGTTTACCTTGAATTATTTGGTTTCACTAGAAGTGAAATAATTCTATCATTTTTTGTTTGTTTTTGTGGGTACGTGTATCAGTGTGCAGCTTCAATGAATGTGTGTGTTGGTGCTTTTAGTGATCCTGAGGGACTTGAAGGCCTTGCCCATTTTCTTGGTATGATTTCTTTGTTGCAAAACAGGTTCATTCTTTATGTGGCTTCATTGAGTCTCTTGTTTTGCCTTATATTTATCCTTAATTTTGAATCAAAAGAGTAGTTTTACTGTACTGTGACAGCAGGGGGTTGCCGTTCTGGGTTGAGCTCGTCGCATGGGGCTTGCCTAGTGTGGTTTACCTCTCCTGTGTGGTTTGTGAGCTATTGCACAGGAGCGAGGCTTACCATGCCCCAAAGGGTAGTGGCTATGGGCTTCCCTGTCATTCAAAAAGAAGAAGTGTTGTTTTACTGCAATTTAATTTGAATTTTAGATAACACTCTAGATTGTTATTCTTACAGCAATATTGTTTAACTTGGCCGAGGATTAAAATCATAATTTTAATATGAATTTCTATTTTTTTGTGCGGGCATACTAGGAATGATAGGACTAAGAATGTGGATATCCGGGATAAAGTAGGAGTGACATCTGTGGTGGACAAGATGAGGGAGGGGAGTCTGAGGCGGTTTGGGCATGTGAAGAGGCGATTCGCAAATGCCCCAGCGAGGAGGTGTGAGAGGCGGGATATAGTGGGACTGAGGAAAGGTAGAGGTAGGCTGAAGAAGTATTGGGGAGAGGTGATGGACAAGATATGATGTATCTTCAGCTTATCGAAGACATGGACTTAGATAGGAAGGTTTGGAGGTTGTGGATAAGGGTAGACGGTTAATAGGTAGTTAGGGGTTGTCACATTACTAGCCTTTCCATATAGTCTTTGGCTTTTTGTACCTTTTATCACCGGGTATTATTGTAGTTCTTACTTTTGATATCTCGTATCGTCTGTAGTTAACTGTGTTTCAATTATCGCTGATTCATCAGGTTAGTTGTTATGTTTTCTTCATTGTTTTCATCTGCTTTGTACTTGGATTGGATTTACTGCACTTGAGCTGGGGGTCTTTTGGAAATAGCCTCTCCACTTCTACATACACTCTACCCTCCTCAGAACCCAGTTGTGGGATTCTACTGGGCATGTTTTTTTTTTTTTTTTTTGTGTCAGTTTCATGGTTCAGTATTACTGGAGTATGTATTGTGTTCAAAAAAGTTTTGGGAATTTTTGAACTTCTAAATTTAGGTTGTAAAAGACCATGTTTCCAACTAAAAATAGTTAGATGCAATGAAATGGTATTAGGAAGTGCTATTGCAAAATACTGATGGTTGTTGGTGGATTAGCCATGTGTTATAAGTGGGGGATGCAATGAGATGGTATCGGGAAGTGCTATTCCAAAATACTGATGGTTGTCGGTGGTTTAGACATGTGTCACAAGTGGAGGATCAGTTCTTTGAATCCAACTTGAGCAAGTAAAGCGTAATAGTTTCTGATGGGATCTATACAGTTGGATTGTATTAGGTAGGGTCCAGTGTTCTTAATTAGTTGTCGATGATATGATTTCATTTGTGCTTAAACATTGTAAATCTTACTATAAGGAAAAGAACGCATCTCTTAATTGTCACTCTTAATTACTTCATTTTTTGGGGTCTATCTGATTGTCCCTTCTATGCAGGCATATGCACATCTATAACCCTTAAAGATAGTCTTGTTCAATTAAGAATATGATGAAATTGCGTCAATTGAAACAAACTTGTACAGTGAATCATCTACATAGAGAATCTGTATTAGTATAAAGCTAGCAGGCACTAAAACCTCTTTTTATTGGCTTTAGGAACTGCCAGAGTGTGCTAGTGTGCAACTCTTACCTCTGATTCTCTTGTTGGTGGTTTCTGTTGCCTTCCTTGCATCATTTGTTATCAACTGTCTTTTTTACTTTTTGATTTGGCCGTTTTCCTGTTATATGCCAGAGCATATGTTGTTTTATGCAAGTGAGAAGTATCCTGTAGAGGATAGTTATTCAAAGTACATCACAGAGGTAGCAACTCCGAATTCGCTGTTTCTTTAAGTTTTTTTATTGCTTTTGTACATTCCTTATTTTCCTATTGATTCAAAAAAATAGTTGTATTTTACAAGTCCCTTTCTTGTTTCCTGATTAGAATGGAGGTAGTACAAATGCTTTTACATCTTCTGAGGATACCAATTACTATTTTGAAGTAAATGCTGACGGTTTCGAAGAAGCATTGGACAGGTAAATTATTTTAATTTCCGTGGTTAAGTATCATGTTAATATTTTTAAAAATGCCATGGCTTAATTTTGTGGTTTTCTTTTCCAGATTTGCCCAGTTCTTTATCAAACCATTGATGTCAGCAGATGCTACCACTCGAGAAATTAAAGCTGTTGATTCTGGTTAGTATTCTGATTTTTTGCATATCTTTTGATTTTGCACCTGTGCATGTTCATAGTAATTTCATTGTCACATATATCTTTTTTACCCATACAGAACACCAGAAGAATCTACTCTCTGATCCTTGGAGAATGAACCAGGTATATGACTTTCATCTTCCTTCGTTCTTGGAGAATCCCCATCCCATTTGCCGACTAAATAAAAACAAAAAGAAAGCGATTCAAGAGAGATAATAGTTTGAGAAGATTCTTTTTCTATGTAATAATGATGAGACCACAAGAGGTTGTTTGGTGGAGTGGAGGTACTACTCCATTAACCATGATGTTTCGGGTACGAGCTCTGGGAGCGGAGTTTCCTTTGGTAGGGAGCGCTTTATCCCCAAAGTGGGACTTGCCCAACGCAAATCCGGATTAATCAGGTCCCAAAGCGGTACCAAATACTGAGGGGGAAACAAAAAAAAAGAAAAAGAAAAAGAAAAACCAAGACAAATCAAAAAAAGGTGAGAGTCCGATAAAGACAACAAGCATACCATGAGATTTTTTATAGAGAAATGTCTTTGAAATCATTCACCAACTTTTGCACTAAATGAAACTGTTTGATTCCAAGATACTTACATAAATTCCAGGAGCAATGCCATGAATATTTCTTGGGCTAATAAACAAAGAAGAAGAGCGGTTCTTATTTTTGCCCTCAAATTTGTTCAACCTTTGTCAAATCACTTGATCTTTTTGTAGGATTTTCTATGCTCTTTAGGAGATTTTGACCTCTAGACTTGCATTTATTTTTTTAAGGAAAAAGAGTAAAAGTGGCAACTTTTTCATGTAGGTGCATTCTCGCTTTGATGTAGAAAAGAATAAGGAGCAATGTTTTTTTTTTTTATAAAGTAGTAAGGAGCACTACATCTTTTGACAACAATAATGGGAATTTCCTTATCTAGAGATTGGAAGTCTCATGATGTTAAACTGAATCTGTGGGCGGTGTAAAATTGGTGACATGCTCGAATAGGGTTTCTGTCTGGATACAAATAAGAGCCACGTGGGAAGAATTCCAGATTCATGCCAGACTCAACTGGAAATGGCAGAAAGAATCAGATTTTGGTTAGATAAATGGCTTGAGAACTATGCATTGAAGGTGATATACCCTAATTTATTCAACAATGTGCAAAATAAAGAATGTTATGCAGCAAAAACAGATGCAAAGTGGTTGGAATAAGCAATTCAGAAGGATTTTTCTGATTGGAAAATAGATAAGAGTTTAATCTGTTGTTTGACAAGTTGGAAACAGTAGAGTCCCAAGATGACATGGCAGATACTTTCTGATGGACAGCCAAGGCAGATGGATGATTCTCTGTTAAATCTTGTTTTTTAGATTGCTGGAAGTTTCAAATTCTATGAATGAAACACTGTGGCTTGGAAAATAATATGGAGAACAAAACCCCTCCAAATTGCTATGGCATTGGATGGACAGCATTACAAAATGCATGCCTAACTCAAGAATTTCTACAAGAAGAGAGTACAGTATGTAACAGGTGTTAGTTCTGTAAATCTTCGGCAGAATCAGTGAACCATCTGTTTCTATATGGTTACCTGACTTGGAATCTTTGAAGTATGTTTCTGAACTTGTTTGGTATATGATGGACTATACCAAAGAGTTTAAATGCCGCTGGCGGAGTCGAAGGATGAATAAGACAAGAGAGTAGTCTGGGGAACAGTCCCGCTTTGCATTATGTACTAAAATGGATTGATATAGTTCCAGATGTTTTGATGGAGTAAAGGATCATATACTCCGTGCTAAGTACATTTCTTCAAAATCTTTATTTTTTTGTAGGCTGAATTCTGTTAACATGTATGATGACATTTTGGATATGATTGACTCCCTATAGTTTTATTAGAAGTTGGTCTAGCTCTATTGTAATTTTGTCAACACTATCTTAGTGCTGCTATAAAATAAAATTCCTTCCAGAAAGTAGAAGTCCCATGATGTCAAAGTTTTCTGGATTATTCTTTTGCAAATGTTTTCTTTGTTGAAGAAGTTGTAACTTTCAAATACTACTTTGTGCAGCTTCAAAAACATCTAAGCGCGGAAAATCATCCATACCATAAATTCAGCACAGGTTTGCCCTGCTTGCTATGATGCATATCCTTATCATGTGTTTTGTATGATTATATCTGGGTTTTGATTGTTCAATATCTGCTTTCTGATTGTCTACTACGATACGTGTAGAAATATGACTGGTTTACAATGCATTGAACAAAATCCTATCAGAAAGTTTCTCCTTCATGAAATAAAACCTGCAGTTTTTCTCTCCAAGATGGAGAAAGCACATCATAAAGCCACAGGAATTGATCACAGTAATACGAGCTGTTGACACCCTCATCATCATTCCTCTTTGAAGTAACATGAGCTCTTGACACCCTTGGAACACATTTGATGCCACATTTTTAACGTGTCAACCATACATCCTTTTAGTTTCCTTATATTTTCCTTGAAAATTCAATTTTGAGTTAAGCATACTGGATTCTTTCATCATGCTCATATCACAAAAGATCTTAGCACTATGATGTTATTACTTTTTTGTTTGTGATATCTGTAATGCAAACGGTCCTATCCTCTCTGACATAGAAAAATGACCATATTATAGTTTTACTTACCCCAAGAAAAAGAAATGATCACATCACTCATCATGTGTGTAGGCAGCTGGGATACATTAGAGGTGAGACCAAAAGAAAGAGGCATAGATACAAGACAGGAGCTTCTCAAATTTTATTCTGAAAATTATTCAGCCAATCTCATGCACTTGGTCGTCTATTCAAAAGGTTTGGACAGTCTTTTTTAACAGAAGGCATGGGTAATTGTTGCAAATATATTGCTGGTGGCCCAAATTAACAATTTACCTGTATAATTATAATTCAGATAGTCTTGATAAAGTTGAGCAGTTGGTGCGGGGTAAGTTCCAGGACATCCGGAACATAGATCGTAATCAAATTCATTTTACTGGACAGCCTTGCACCACGGAACATCTCCAGGTATCAAGTTGTAAAACACAGATGCGTCACCTTTCCTTTTCTTTTGGTTGTGGACTGTATTTGAACAGACTTCTTTCGATTGAGCTGTTGAATTTCAACAAGTGATTTGTTCATGATGCCTGTTGGTTGCTGAATCTACTTGTTCAGTGATTTTCAATTCCTCCATGCTCTCATCTGTTCTCTCCAAATAGTCCACATGAATTTATTATTTTATTGTCCATTTAATAGTCATATTGGTTATGTCTTTTTTCTCAGATTCTTGTTCGAGCTGTTCCAATAAAACAAGGTCACAAGTTGAAAATCATATGGCCTATAACCCCAGGCATACACCACTACAAGGAAGGGCCTTGTAGGTACCTGGGCCACTTGATTGGCCATGAAGGAGAAGGGTCATTGTTTTATGTCTTGAAAAAGTTGGGTGGGTTCTCAATTAATTATTTTATGCCCTTTCTCTACCCTATCCTTACGTCATTCATTTCCTGGCTCCAATTCATCCTTCCCCATTCTTGAAATTTGGAAAGAGAAATGTGATATTATCGGTATAAATTTGTCACATCCTTTTATTGACCCATAGCATGTTTGAAATATTAGGATTCCCTAGGCAGCATCCTTGAGGCGGAATCTCTTCTGTCCAAGAAAATACCCACAGTAGGAAGTTCTAATTTTGATAATAAGGTTCGTCTGCCACTTTGCAAACATGATGACATCCTGTACACTTATAACTTGTCTCATCCTTGAGTTGCTGACATGGTAGTTGCTATATGTGTTCCTACTTGCTTGAAGTCAATGTTAAGTCCTTCATATTTACTTATTAGAACCAACTATCTAATTTAGGACAATTGTGAGAGAACATGTGTATAACAGTTAATGGAAATTATTTTTATCTGATCAATGAATGATAAGATGTGGTTTCACATATGCTGGAATGATGAAATCAATGTGTTTGTTAAGATGCTAAAATGCCATATTATTTTTGTGACTTCGGTACATTTTTTTTGCATCTTGCATTGGATACATGTTATCCCTGACAATGCTATTATAGTTCTTCAAGTGCCTGAAAGTGCTCTTCTCAAACTATTTTTTAATATCCAGAAAGGTACTTATATTTGGTTGTTACAGGATGGGCTACAAGTTTATCTGCTGGTGAATCAGACTGGACTAATGAGTTCTCTTTCTTCAAAGTGGCTATTGATTTGACTGATGCTGGGCAAGGTACTTGTTTTTCTGTATTGAACCTTAATATGTTACCATGCCCCTATTTTCCCTTCCACTAAAAGTAGTTTTTCTTGAATGAAGCTGAAGATGTGAACTTTCTGGAACTTTATGTGGGATATTGATGTTTATGTCCATTGTTTATTTCCAGATCATTTTGAAGACATTATGGGTCTGCTATTCAAATATATTCATCTCCTACAACAAGCTGGTGCCTCCAAATGGATATTTGAAGAGGTATCGTCAATTGCAACCTCATGCATCCCAGTCAACACCACTAATTTTTCATGACTGAATTATATGTCATTTGCATCTACTAACACCAATGATGTGTATTCTAATAGATGATTTGATGAATAAGTTTTGACCTTACATACATTTAGTGTATATAAGAATCCTTAATTTGAAAAGAACAACAATAACAACATACCAGTGTAATTCTCTAAAGACCACTCTAAAGTGGGGTCTGGGGAGGGTAGAGTGTACGCAGACCTTACCCCTACCTTGGAGGGAGAGTGGTTGTTTCCGATTAACCCTCGGCTCAAGGAAAAACATTTAAAGCAGGTTGGAAAAAAGAAACAATGGAAGTGAAGTAGCCATAGCAAAATACTTAGAAAGCATGACAAAACATTCTGAAAAAAATAGAATAATAACTACAAAATTATATGATAATCGTACGAATAAATCTGCGCCTACTAGTTTGTAAGGATAAACGAGACAATGCTCTACTACCTACTAACCTTCTACCTTAGTTTGTGTCCTCCACAACCTCCTATAACAGGTCATGTCCCCAGTAAGCTAAATTGCACTGTCTCCTATCTAATCATCTCACCTCTCCTGAAACCATCCATAGCCAATCTCTCATACCTCTTCATTGGGGCATTCATGTGCATCTTTTCACATGCCTGAACCATCTCAATCTCGCTTGCCGCATCTTGTCCTCCACCGAGGCCGCTCCACCTTGTTCCGAATATTTACATTTTTAATCCTATTGCTCCTAGTATGTCTACACATCCATCCCAACATTCATACTTTTGCAACTTTCATCTTCTAAACGTGAGACTTTTGGCCTCTTCTTGACTAGCCAACACTCCGCTCCTTACAACATAGTAGTTCTAAGCACCACTTTGTAGATCTTGCCTTTAAGTTTTGGTGGCACATTCTTATCACACAAGACTCCAGATGCGAGTCTTCATTTCATTCACTTAACATTAATACAAAGGTAGACATCATTGTCAATCCCCATTAATTTGAAAAGAAGTTTTTGTTTTTTGTTTCAGTTGTGAAAACTCTTAAAGAGTACTTAAAGCTCTATAGGGAAATGGTTATTGAAATTTGGAGGGGAGTAGCACGCCATATGGAGGGAGGTAGTAGTAGAGTAGAGAAGTATGGTACTATGATAGGGGGGCTGGACTAGATCTATCATGATCCCATTGGGTGCATCACGCGGACGAGTATCATGAAGGGATGGGAAGATTTTAATAGTCATATTACTTTTAGGGTTGTGAATTGGAGAAGAAATAGCTTTTTTGGAAGCATAAGTGACGTGGGGAAGATACTTTGAGGGTATCATTTCCTAATGTCTAGTTTTGAATTCAGAGTGAGTTGACAGTCCAACAAATTCGAAGGGTGCAGGGGGGAGTACTTTGGGATCTTAGCTTTAGGAGAAATCTATGAGATTGGGAGTTGGGGGAGTTCCAAAGATGTGGAGTTATTATACAAGCCCTCATCAGGATTCATGGAGATGGGTTATTTATATGTGACCTTTACGCTCTTTTTTCCCCAAACAATCTTTAATTCTCTTGGTATACTTATTTTCCTTTTCTTTTTCATTCTTAAAATTGAAGGAAAGAATAAATTTGGTATTGTATTTTCTTTCTTTAGGTGGCTTTTAATTATGTCTTGCCTTTTCTTATCCTTTGTTGGTGGATATATGGTGCTAAGGAGGACGTCTTTAGTGAATGTGAAATACTCTTATATCTTCTTTTCTTAAGGATTGGGTTTGATTAAGCATTTTGTTAGTTGGAAATGTGATGTATCAAGAAAAGAGTATGCATTTAGCTTTTTACGTAGGACTAATCATACTATTGGCAAATCACTCTAAGATCCACATGAAGCTTTAAGGACTGATTAACTCTCTTGCTTAGTTTGGGAATGTATGCTATATGTTTGCTTTCATATTTATCATTGGCCAAGCTCATGGCATGTATAGTTCGCTGTGACCTAACAAAACCCTATGGATTTGTCCCTTGGGCTACCCACATCAAATCCATAAGCGTGTGTACCATATGAACTTGTGTTCTATCTTATATAACACTTCATATTTCTTTTCTGATGTGTAATTTTTCTGAAGTGTCATATGTACCCCTTTTCCGAATTCTTGCCAACTTAGAAGTTTGCCTCTTTGACCTTGCCTTCAATTGACCGTCCTCTATCTTAGGTGTAACATACAACCCTCTTCGAGATATAACATCCTCGCTAAGGTTTGCCCACCATCATAATGTGTGAGTCCAATTTTCATAATATATTTAACATGGCATGCGCTATCTTTTTTGGCCAATTATACTTCCCTGATTTGTCCTTTGGGCTGCATGACATTGAGCCCAAGAGCATGCATGTCATGTCAACCTGTGTTATGTCTTGTATAACACTAAGTTTTCCTCTTTCTGTTGTGATGTTGAATTTTCCTAATGTGGCCTATGAGTTGTTTTTTTAAAAGTTGGCTAGTCTAGAAAGTGATTATTTTTCCTTGACCCGCTCTCGTCACCCCGCCTTCTACCATTAGCATCACAAGTATCTCGTTTAGGGACTTAACGTTCTAAGTGAGGGTTGCCCCACCATCGTACCATAGTAGTCTTGTCTATGATACCATATTTGTCACAACCTAATTCTTGATACATATTATTTGCTTTGGCCTAACAAAACCTTATAGATTTTTCCATTGCACCACATTGATTCAAAAGCACTCATACCATGCGAACTTATACTCTATCATATATAGCTTTCACTTTCCTTTTTCTTTGTGGGATTGCCTAAGGTGTTATATATACCCCTTCTCCGGAATGGTGTTGTCAAAGGTGCGCTTAATACGCACTTAAGCCTTGAAACGACGCTCAAAATGTGTTGAGTACTTCACCTCGCTTAGTGTGCACGTCATTGTCATCATCAAGGTTTTAAGACATACTATTCCTTGCCAATGAGTCTCTTCTCAAGAGGTGACACTAAACAATTGATATTTTATTTTATCATAATTTTCTTATTCATATATTTGTCATTTAAGCTTATAATTGTTAGTCTTGGACTAAACACTATCTATTTATATTTTTTCTCCCTTTGCGCCTTTTTTCATTAAAGCTCATGCTCGCTTTGCGCGTAAAACTCCAATGGACCTTAGAGCTTTTTTGCGCTTTTTGCTTTTGATAACACTGCAGAAGCCTGCTAGTCTAGGAACCTGTTAGTCTCCCTCCTTAGCCCACCCTACTGATAGTCTCCCTCCTTAACCCACCCCTACTGAGCTCGCCGTCATGGGCCTTAACTTCGCTGAGATTTCATATAATTGTACTGCAGAAGTCTGTTTTTTTTTTTTTAGGGCAAGGGAAGCCCGCAGCCGCTACCGTTTGGGTGCGCACAGGGTAAAACCCCCACTCCTATGCAATAGCTCGCAAATCACATAGGAGAGGTAATCCGCACTAGGCAAGCCCGGTGCGACAAGCTCGACCCAGAAGGCAATCCCCTTGCTTTCGCTGGCAAAGAGTTTCGAACTTGAAACCTCCAACATGGAAGTCCCAAGCCCAAACCATTGGGCCACCCCGAAGAAGTCCATCTTTGATACCATATAAATCACAACCTAAGCCATAACATGTATTTTGTTCGCTTTGGCTCAACATACTTCATGGATTTGGCCCTTTAGCTATGTCATATCTAGGGCTGTTCATGGTTATGGTTAAAAAACCAAACCGAATTGCAATCCAAACCAAACCGATTTAAAAAAATGATATTTGGTTTGATTTGGTACGGTTTGGTTTTAAATTTGAAAACCGATACTATTTGGTTTGGTTGGTTTTGGTTTTACTAAAAAACAACCGCAAAAATAAACAAACCGAACCGATAAATTAGATATATAAATTTTATAATTATTTATATATTATTCATAAAGAAAATATAAATATTTTGTTAAATTTTAATTAACTTAAGTCTTTAACTTTACCATTTTCTCTAGCCCAACACTTTAGCCCAACTATGACAATCCTAAGTCCAAGTCCATCAAAATCCATTTTGGTCTTTACCTACCCTACTTCACATAAAGTAGTCACACTTTCTTTTAATTGAATCACTTTGTTCGTGTAATGATAACTCTAGTATTGCTTAATTGAACCAACAATAACTTTTTTGTGGATTGTCCATGTACTAGGTGTTTGTGTGTATCTCGAGATACGTACGTCCTCAAAAACATTATTACTTTCAAACCGAATAAACCAGAAAAACTGATCCAAACCAACAATAACCAAACCGGCGGTTATTTTTTTCGTTTGGTTTGGTTTGGTTTTAGAAATTTAAAAAACCGACTAAATTGGTTTGGTTTTGGTTTTAATCAATAACCGATCCAAATCGAATCACGAACACCCCTAGTCATATCTAGTCCATAGGCGTAGTGCATGCGAACTTGTGTTCTATCTTTAGATAACACTCCACTTTCCTGTCACTTTCTAATGTGGGATTTGCCTAAGGTATCATATGCACTCCCTTAGAATCATGCCATCCTAGGAACTTATAGCCTGAATATTTTTTTTTTATAAGGTAAATAATTTTATTATTGTGGAAATTCCTAAAGCCTTACTAGCACACAGATCGAGAAATGCTGGAACAAAACCAAACTCCAATAAATCCAATAAAAGTCTGAGAATGCATAACTTCACTGTACTGTTCTGCCTTCTCATTTCATAGCACCCTTTTCTTGAAGAACCGTTGATCAAGAGGAAGGAAAGATTCTCTGGACCACCTTTGTCCTTCTAGTACATTCTTTGACTTTGTCCTGGATGGAAATCGAAAACAAGCCAAGCATCTTTGAAGCAAAGATGTTTAACTACTGGCTGTACCCGTTACCATCTTCCTTGCCCATCTAGCCACTATTTCTGGCTGCTCGATTGGTTGGTCAAATCGCACAACCAGACAGGTTCCAAAAATGGCTACGCCTCTCTATATTTTCTTGCTAGAAACAGAAAATATCTACTCCCAGCTCATATTTTTGACTTTGTACCCGTCATCTGATATGAGCGTAGGCCATGGCACCACATCTCTGTAGGATCTCGTTCTTACTATCTTTAAGTTCATTTGAAGTTCTTAAAATTTTCACAATTCTAGTCTAGTGTAGAAGCAAACTAGACTTTTCGTAGCTAGATTTATTAAAGAGAAGGAAGAGGATGTTATTCTAAACGGAGGTCATAATGGGCTGGCCCCAGAAAGGAATAGTGTTACATTACATGTGCACTATTCTGCATGTTATCAATAAGATTAGGGTCGATCATCCAATCTTGTTTTTGTTAGTTTCCTTTGTTAATCTTGGCATGTAATATGACCAGGTTTTGTCCTGGCCTTCTTTTTCTTGCTGTCTCTTATGCATTATTGTTCTTAATGATCTCACTTCCTTCTTATTCCAATTTTTAAGTTATTCTAATTTTTTTTATTTTGTGTTAAAATTTGTATATTAAGCTCTCAGCTATTTGTGAGATTGCCTTCCATTATCAAGACAAGATTCGACCAAGTGATTATGTGGTTAATGTTGCAATGAATATGCAGGTATTCTTTAACATCTGTTCCTATTTTTATTTGAAGTAATTTATCTACACGAAGTATACTACTCAATTGATACAAAAGGAAGAAAAAGTATATGCAGTTCAAATTCCCATGTATATTTTTTTTTGAAATTGAATTCCCATGTATATTTTTTGTTGAGATAAATTCCTATATATTTTTTAATATGCTTTTTCCATCTTTGAATTGGTTGATTAATGTGGATTAGATTTTACACCCAGTTGGCAGTTAGAGTTATTGTTTTGATCGTTTCCGGGAGTCATTAATGGTTTATAGGTGAAGGCAGACCGATAAAAGTTAAACCTTCGGTCTAACTCAACCCCACAAGCTAGTTCATTAGATGATGACTTTTCAAGACTATGAAGAGTCCAATTCCACATTCCTCAAGGGATGTGGAACAATGTACTACCTCCTGCACACCAGCATTTGCCAACTTGGCATGGAGTCAAAAAGCACTTGGTGATTTTTTCCCACTTGTCCAAGTCTTGGTAGATAGAGTTACCTGGTACCTGTGTTGGTGGAGGTAGTAGGTATTATGTTGAATTAGTCGAGGTGCCGGCAAGCTAGCCCGGACACCAAAGTTGTTAAGAAAAAGTATTTTGGTTATAAATTTTTATCTTTAGGTGAATATGTCTAAAGTTGTTAGTCTGGAGATGATTTTACTTTTGTTTATGTTAGAATAGTAATAGGTATATACAATCCTCTTAGAATAGAAATAGGAATAGTAATAGTAATAGGAATAGTATATGGTGTCCTACTTAGAAAAGGATTGTACTGTAGTGTCCTAGTTGGAAAATATATCTATTGTAGTTTCTATAAATAGGGTCTCTCTGTAATAATGTCGAGACAACAATTCAATAATATATATTTCTCACATGGTATAAGAGCCTCTACGATATTGGTAGAGAATCAAAGTACTTCTGCTGCAGCGGATGGCTATTACCCATATATGCCGCTTGTCTGGCCAACGATCATGTTAACAAAAGTAGGGCCAATGATATACGCATGAACTCCATATTTAGGGAAGAAAACTCAATCAGACAGGTCATTGGGTGTCAATTTTTGGTGACTTTCTAGGGCTGTTTTGTGTCAACTCAGATCCATCGGTATTTATGTAGCACCGTGCCATATTTTCGGTGACTATTTTTTCATATTTAATTTGTGTAGCACCGTGCCATCATTCCGGTAACTACTTTTTCATATCTGATTTGTGTAGCACCGTGCTATCATTCCGGTGACTACTTTCTCATATCTGATTTGTGTAGCATCGTGTCATCATTCTAGTGACTACTTTTTCATATCATATGTGTAGCATCGTGTGATCTTTCAGGTGACTACTTTTTCATATTTAATTTGTGTAGCACCATGTCATCCTTCCGGTGGCTACCTTTTTTGCATATTTAATTTGCGTAGCACTGTGCATCTCTCCGGAGTACTTCTTATATTTAATTTGCTTAGTACCATGAATTTTTCCAAACTACTTGAGTTGCTTAGCACTGTGTCTTTTCGGTGACTCCTTAGATTTGATTTGCCTAGTTCTATTCATCTTTCTGGTGACTCCTCAAATCTGATTCGCATAGGGTTGTGCCATCATTCCGATCCTACCCATATAATTTCTCTTTTTCATTAGGGTTGTGCCATCATTCAGACCCTACCCATATTATTTCTCTTTTTCAACAGGGTCGTTCCATCAATTCAAACTTTCCTATATAATTTCTATTTTCTAGTTGGGTCATGCCATCATTCTGATCCTACCCATATAATTTTATTTTTTAGATTGTGACCACTTTCAGCCATCAAATCTAATACTCCGGCATATGAGCATGTTCCGACCAATTTTTCGGTGACTTTCTTGTTTAATATCGACTCATCTATTGATTCCAACATGATCCATATACTTTATACTAGATTTTGAGCACTTTTCGACGACCGCTGCATTGTGAAGAATTCTATATGGAGCAACCACCTAATTTTGTTGCTCAGTGGGAGTTTAGTAACCTTGTATGTCGATTACGTAAGTCACTCTATAGTTTGAAATAGTCTTTGCAAGCTTGGTTTGGGAAGTTCAAAACTGTAATTTTATCACTCTGTGTTTTATTGACATTATGCATCAAATTCAGTATTTCATGAGAAGACCAATCACATTGAGATTGACTGACATCATGCATCAAATCCAGTATTTCATGAGAAGACTAAGCATATTGATATTGGCCGACATTATGCATCAAATCCAGTATTTCATGAGAAGACTAAGCACATTGAGATTGACTGTCAATTTTGTGAAGTAGAGTGATCAACTTGCACATATCTCTCCAAGCTCCTCATCGGTCCTCGTATTAATTATATTTGTAACAAGCTAGATACATATGATTTGTATGCACTAGCTTGAGGGGGAGTGTTAGAATAGTAATAGGTATAAACAATCCTACTTAGAATAGAAATAGGAATAATAATAGGAATAGTATATAATGTCCTACTTAGAAAAGGATTGTATTGTAGTGTCCTAGTTGGAAAGTGTCTATTGTAGTGTCTATAAATAGGGTCTCCCTGTAATAATGTTGAGACAACAATTCAATAATATTCTTTTATATTTCTATTTGTATGCATTAGCTTGAGGGGGAGTGTTAAAATAGTAATAGGTATAAACAATCCTACTTAGAATAGAAATAGGAATAATAATAGGAATAGTATATAATGTCCTACTTAGAAAAGGATTGTATTGTAGTGTCCTAGTTGGAAAGTGTCTATTGTAGTGTCTATAAATAGGGTCTCCCTGTAATAATGTTGAGACAACAATTCAATAATATTCTTTTATATTTCTATTTGTATGCATTAGCTTGAGGGGGAGTGTTAAAATAGTAATAGGTATAAACAATCCTACTTAGAATAGAAATAGGAATAATAATAGGAATAGTATATAATGTCCTACTTAGAAAAGGATTGTATTGTAGTGTCCTAGTTGGAAAGTGTCTATTGTAGTGTCTATAAATAGGGT
>JAJOOR010033154.1:0-16445 GCA_036250505.1 Solanum acaule | reverse complement strand
AGCCTTTTTAATTGTATTTCTAGTAAAACCTTTAAAATGTGGATTATACACAATTTGAATATAATGAATAAAACCAGGATTTTCAGCAAAACTAAATGGCAAACCCATAACAACAATCATTTTAGCTAATTCTTCAAGATCTTTTTCTCTACTATATGACCGTTGTATACTAGAACCAGAAACATTAGAAGGATTTAATTGTGTTTGGACCATATTAGAGCCATCTACTCCTACATTTTCAGGAAGGGTGGTACCATTTTTTTTAGCTTCGGCTACAGCTTTAGCATGCAAAAATTTATTTTTACAACATGACATTAAATGATTACTCAAATGTCCCGTCCCACCCTGTTTTCCTACAGTTTTATGATTCATTCTATGTTTACATTTATTACAAATAACTTGTGTTTTATCTTCATTCTGAGTCATAAATTGCCAAACAACTGATTTTTTGGAGCATTCTACCTTAGTCCTAGGATGCACGGGGGGAACGGGAGCAGGACAACGAAAGGGAGCGGGAGCCGGGGAAGAGGGATTGGGAGTGGGACTAGTAGATGACGGTGGCTCAGTTTCATCATCATCATATTCATCAACATTATTATCAAAACTATCAATAGAATCATTAACATTATCATGTTCATTATCTTCAGGTAATTCCTCATCAAAATTACCAAACCTACTTTGTAAATGTTCATGATAAGGATCTAATCCACTATTACTATCAATATTAAAAATAGTTTCATCAACATGCGTATAATCATCCGTATTTATTCTTAATTGAGAATTTTTTTAGTTTTAGATTGAGAAGTACTACCATTTTTTTTATTTTTCTTGGATTTTGAGCTCCATAAATTAGTGATTGAATCAACTATGGTTGTTTTACCCTTATCAACATTGTTTTTACCGGAATTCATATTCAAATATAAAAAAGTGGGTAAATTATATATAATACGAAAATGTAATGCAAAATTTTAAACAGATAAATAAGTAGAGACTAGAGACTAATTACTCACAAAATAAATAATTAAATGCAAACAAATATATAACTAAATGAAAAGTGAGTTGGAAAGAATGTACCAAACGTCTACTTAAAAAAGTAGACGTGTATGACCGGAAGCCGAAAATTGAAAGTTGAATTTTGAAGCTCCAATTTCCAAAGACCAAATTCGTAATTTTAACGAGAACAAGAGAATTTAGAGAGTAGAGAGTAGAGAGAGTAGAAGATATTTTTGTGAGTGAAAAGAATGAAAGATTAGGGGTATTTATAGTAAAAAAAAAAAGGATGAGAATGTAGTTTAAAAAAGGTTGGGGTATTAAAAAAAGTTTGGGGGTAGGGAGGCGTAAAGGGGAGTTATGGAGGTGAAAGAGCCGTTGGTGGGGCCCAAAACCCGTTGCCCAACGGCTCTCAACGGCTATAATTTAAAATTTAAGATAAAAAAAAAACAAAAAACTGAACGAACTGGACCGGAACCGGGACTAACCAGACCGGGATGGATCGGTAAATCCCGGTTTCTGTCCCGTTACCCCTCCCGGACCGGCACAATACCGGATCGAACCGGTACTATCTGGAATCGGTAATGGACCGGAACGGACTGGAACCGGTACCTGTACCTCCCGGTTCCGTTGCCAGCCTTATGCAGACCTACTGCACAACATCCAAAAAAGTGACTCGCAGAGACCATGGACTGAGTCTCAATCCACAAATAAGGCCTCAATCAACAAACAAAACACCAAACTTTCTCCTTCTCAGTAGGTAGAAATATAGTAGTATGGTGAGAGAGCTCGTGAAAGATTGCCTCATACTCATACACGCTCATAGAACCCTGATCCAACATGGAGAACTGATCCCGAAGATTATCTATGCGCTGCGAGACATTAATCTGGCCAAGAAGGCCACACAAAACTTGGTCTAAGTGACCGGAGGAGACCCATAGACCTGGCCTCAATAAAGGTACGTCACCACGTTCTCGTAGGGCCATCTAACTAATACACAATGAAGTCGACTCCTCTCAACTACACTAGGTCCAAAGTATGGAGTTGCTCCCGTCAAGTAGTCAGAAACTTTTGGGCATCCTCACCCACAACTCCAGAAAACCGCTGCGGTGATAGCCTCAAGAATACTCCAAGAATTTTTTGCTCTTCTAGAGGCATGGCTCCAGCCATATTCACGGGCTTGGCACCTCCAGGCAGTACTTGACCCCAAGGTTCTTCTGCTACAACCTGATCCTGCTGACCTGGTGTTGGTGTTGGTGCAAGTACAGGTGTTGGGTTTGTGCAGGTGTTGTTGCTGTATCTAGGGCATGCACATGCCCCAAGTACAGTCAGAAGTGATGCAATATCACAAGTAATTCACACACATGAAAAAATACACATACCCCGAAATAGTATCGATAAATCCTAAAATATGGTTTCTAAGTGGAAAAGTAGTGATAACTAGGTACCGCCCCCAATTCTTTCTAATCATCACGAATTCACACATTCATGCTCAATATAATTAGAAAGCAAGTCGTAGCCTACCTGTAAGCCAACCGTGTGCGCTCTAAATCACACGGCCAGAGCTTTTCCTTTCTGAATGACCTCCGAATGCTGCCACGCTATAAAAATAGGATTACAATGTTAGTATGGTTGTTTAGACACTAGAATCACATAAAATAAAAATGGACCAGTTTTGTAGTCAAATGGGAATTGTGGGATCCACACTATAATTTTCAGAACAAACTCTGTCAAGAGGTTCTGAACTACACCTCAAAGATTTATTCCAAGATTGGATACAATCCTAGGCTAGGATTTCCACAACTACAACTACAACATGCAATAGTTCATAATTTAAACACCAAGAAAGAGGAGGGACAACAACTTCAAAGCAAAATTCACCACGGATGGAAGTTCCTCAATGCAATCCGACTACTTTACCACGTAGTCTCAACAAATACGTCATTGGATACAATCCTTGTATTTTGAGGTCATCTACTTAAACTTCTGATACAAAATGACAGTTCAAGGTTCAAAAGCTCAAAAATGCCAAAACTCGCATAAAAGCTAAACGAACGACCAGGTTACCGAACTTTTAGTCCCAACAACTCATATATGACATGGGGTCACTATAGGAAAGCTCTAAATGATGAACAAGAGGCATAGACATAAACATTACCTAGAGGTCATTTCACCATATAATAACTTCCTCCATAGAGAGCATTGCCTTCCACATTAGTAAATAAATAGTAATTACTCCTTCTATTTTTTAAACAATGACCTCATATAATTTGGTCCGGAATATAAAAAAAGCAAGAAAATTTTCAATTTTGTGGTCTTAAATTATTGTTATGTCAAATGTACCAAAATCTTTTATAATTTTGTTGTCTTGAACATACCATGTGAAAAGCTACAGTTAAAGTGTTTCCAAAAATAAATATATCATTTTTTAAACAGACTGAAAATGAAAATATATAGTTCATTCTTTTAGAAACGGGGAAATATATAAACTAACAAGGAATATATTATATTGAAACCAAAAGAGAAAAACACTACAAAATATCCATAAAACAAATATAATAAAACTTGAATGTACACAATTGGCGATACTTCAACATCATCTACACATCAACACATAAAAAAAATAATACTAAGAAACATTGTTGAAGTTTTGATCAAGAATAAAAATCTATATCATCTTCCCCTTGTGGTGGAAGAAAACTTGGATTTGGAGAAAGGTACTTCGCCATAGGAACCACATCCTCTCCTACTTGTCCATCAATAATATTGTCCCAACACCCTCCTCTAGTGTTACAACAACAGTAGCAACAACCTCTCTTCCTTGTGTTTTTGTAGCCATAGGAGAAGATATGGGCAGATCAACAGTCAATCATCTTGGGGGAATTCTTGTATTTATATTTTAAAAGTCCAGTTATAAAATAAGCATTTTGAATCTAATAAATAAATGAGTTATAATTTCAAATTTTCTTTCTTACTATAGTAATATGAATTTTGATAGGAGTGCATCTTATTCCCACTCAATGATTGATGTGGATAGGTGTCCTTTCGTGCAGGTACCTAATTTTTTTCGTTGTAAGCAATTTTGACCGTTCTAATTGGCTGCCATGTGTGTGATGGATCACCAAACACATCACAAAACCTATTACATGGAGTGTATGTGTGTGGTCTATTACCAAACATATAGTGCAACCTCTTAGCCATGGCCTGAATGTTCTCTTTTATTTCTGCTTCCTTTTGTTGTTTTGTAGCAGCAACAACAACCTCTTTTTCTTTTGCTGCCTCCTCTTTTGTCTTTTCGTTCAAAACCTCCTTCGATACTTTATCATTGGTAGATCCATCCTTGTTAGACACTAGAAGAGGATGTAATTGAGCTCTATCTGTGGGTAGATCAACGGTCCATTGTATTGGGGAAATTCCTGTATTTATATTTTAAAGCACAATTATAAAATAAGTATTTTGAATCTAATAAATCAAAGTAGTTATGATTTCAAATTTTCTTTCTTTCTAGAGTAATATAAATTTTGATAGGAGTGCATCCTATTCTCAATCAAGGGTTGATGTGTTGCAGGCACCTGATATTTCGCGTTGTAAGCAACATTGGCTATTCTAGTTGGCCGCTTAGTACAAATGAGTACTCTAACTGATGATGTGCGTGATTCATAACCAAACACATCATGTGACTGATTATCCATGACCTGGACATTCTTTCTTACTTGTGCTTTATTTTTCTGGTATTTCACATATTTGAATTAGTTGAAAACAAAATGAAAACAAAGAGAACTTTATTTCTACGTAGATAGATAGATCCTATGTAGCATCATTAGATAATCAAATTAGGAAAACTTACCCTATTTTTGTTTTTTATCATTAGTTGATCTTTTCCTAATTGAAGCACTATATATATGAATATAATTTATAGCAACTCACCTGTTCGAGAACTAGTGTGTATGTACATATATATATATATGTATGTATATCTACCCGTAAATATAATTAATAGGTTAGATGAAAGTTATACAAATTATTCATGTGGTTAACTCTATTTTTAAACTTAAGCATATATAAAAAACTAATATATTTGAACAATCCTCCTCTACTTAATATGTTCAATGTTAATAGAAATAGAGTTGCCACTACAAGTTTCCAATGATTAGATGTTTGAAACATTGATGATTTTTTTTTTAATATTCATAATATTAATGATAAAAAAATTACTTTGGTTGATTTAACATGATGTCGAGAGAAAATAATACTTAAATAAATAAAATATTTCAATTATAAAGTAATTTTAGCGTTGAAAAATTAGTTTATTGGGATGAACCCGTGAAAACATCAGATTTTTATAAATACTATTAGAAAAACTTTTATTTTTGTGTTATTTATAATTAGGATTTAGTTTTCCTTTAATATTCTTTTCGTCATATATAAATTAAAATTATACAATAAAGGTAAATATGTTACCCTTGGAATCACTTCACAGTATAAAAAAGATGTACATCGACGATGCGCAAAGCTTAAACTCTATGTAAAAAGATAATAACTTGCTATAGATGGTCAATGTTACCCAATGACGTAACAAAATTATACAGTAATGGTGTAAAAATATTATAATAAATTTTATATTCAAATATTCTTATTAGTTTACATGTAATTTCGATTCATTAATGTTATAATCCTTAATTAATTGCTTTTGTAAAGAAGTTTTAACAAAATATAAATTTTAATAAAATTACATTAAATATGACGAGTAGATTTTATGAATATTTGGAAGAGTGTCAACTTTATAATTACTACACATAACAAATTAGATTGCAAGTGAGAGCTATAAATAGGACTTACATTACTGATTTTTCCCATCCCATCACTCATTTAACAACACTAATCTTGCTTCCTAATTCTTTCAAATTAATTAAGTAGTTATGAGTTCATCAACAAGATCTGAGTCCGACAATAGTTCTTCAATTGAGTACAGTTCCTTTGAGGATACATACAATGTAAGTTTTTCTAGTTTGACTATCTATCTATAAAGAAAGTTCTCATTATTTTCATTTCATTCTCAATTCAAATATGTACGACGTTTACTAATATACTATTTTTTTTTATATATATATGAAAAACAAGAGCGACGATATCAATGATGATGGAATGGTCATCAATTTTACTTACAATGAGAATGGTCAGATGCTAGTAGAAAATTACAGTTACCCAGGTAAACCCTTGTTTGGGAATATGATGTATTACTGAGTTCAAAGTACTTAGGGGTCGTTTGGTTTGAATATAAGTATGCTGGGATACATTATGATGAGATTAGTTATACTGGGACTAGTTATTCTGGCTATTTCTAATTGATTTTTT
The DNA here is from genome assembly GCA_036250505.1 of Solanum acaule. Taxonomy (NCBI): domain Eukaryota; kingdom Viridiplantae; phylum Streptophyta; class Magnoliopsida; order Solanales; family Solanaceae; genus Solanum; species Solanum acaule. Next base: position 10,100 of record JAJOOR010033154.1, on the reverse strand, counting down.
GGTTTGTTGTACTAAAAATAATAACCATTGCACACTTCCTAAAAATAAGTGGTTTGATTACAAAAATACCCTCTTTTTTAGCTTTTTGTATATATTTTTTTTAGTAGAGTTTTAGTTATTCATTCTTAAAAACAAACCTCCACCTTATTTAACTTAATTATTTTTATGTATGAATTCCCATGAATTTTCTGTGTTCAATTTTGTGCCAATTATGGAGGTATCAATACTCCACGCTAAAGAAAATGGAACTAAAGATTTTCCATCCAAAATCACTATATTTGTATGAAAATACCATATGTCCAAGTCCAACAAATGATAAACTTTAACACAATTTGTTTGGGGGTTGGAAGGGAAGAGGGGACTTGATCTCTTCTACAAAAAAAAACCCAGAAAGATCTATCTAAATGTTCATCACTACAAATTATAGAAGTAAACTTGTGTCTTGTGTAAATAAAAGTTGAAACATTAGAGAGAGCCACCCATTTCCCATCTTAATAGTAGTGTATATATTGGGTGATTGACCTTTTCTTCTCAACGAGCTAGCTGAAGCACGAATAGGCAAAGTCATTCGTAATGAAATATGTTGTCTGTTGAAGAAGCAGAGGAACCAGAAATATCAGCAGGAACTAGTATTTGAAGGGCATTTTTGTCATTTAATAAGTTTTATCCCATGACAAATTATGATGGGATTATTATACCACCCCTTGGGAGGGATAGCTTATCCCGATACTATTTATTAATCCTGGGATAAGTTATCCCAAACTTTCCAACCAAACACTAGATTAAGTGCCACTAAATATTTATCCCAGGACTATTTGTGTTTATCCTTCACACCAAACGACCCCTTATTGTATAACTGAATACTTAAAATATAACTATAGGTAGTCCCAAAATACACTTGAACGTTGATCTACCCATATATTGTAACACATCGCTATTTGAAAGAACTAGAAAGAGCTAGAATTGGAAATAGTCATTTTTGGAAAGAATGAAAAATCTGGAAAATTGGTTAAGTTAAGTTAAGAATGAGTTTTGGGTCAACTTCAAACAACCATAACTCCTAGTTCAAGACGGTTTAGGTGTGCTTCTATATACCATAGGAAATATCATGAAATTATCTTTCCAACGTCGCCGAGTTTGTGCGATTCCGAGTTTGTATGAGTGAGATATGCCCATTTGAAGTTGGGCTGTTCAAATAAGGGAAGTCCAATCCGGAATTTGGAAGAGTAGTTTGGTCTTTTCATTACCCAATTAATTAAATCCATTTTAAGTAAATTAATTGGGGTCTAAACTGAGTTAGTTCAGTTTACGCTATTGAGAATTATGCTAGGGCTTTGAGAGAAGAGAAGAGAGGAGGAAAGGAGAAGAAAAATCAAGATTTCGTCGTCTTTATGAGGAATTGATTGCGGGTTTCGTCAAGGATTTGATCCTACAAGGTATGTGAGACTTTCATAACGTTGGGTTCATTCACCCCCATGCCAAACATGTTTATTTCAGCGTGAATTAGTCCTAAAAAGGTTGAAAGTTTGATGTTCTTGATATGTGTTCTTGAATTGGGCTGAGATTAAGGAGTTCTTGAAGTTATTGCATCGAATTATAGAGTTGTTTTGTGTTAGGTTCTTAGGTACATTTACTGGGTATTTGAATCTAAAGAGAATTTGGGAAAAAAAACTGAGTTTAGGCGAATTGGGGTTGAAAAATAAAGAAGGAAAAAATCAGGCGAATCTGGGTACTAGTGTCGCGGACCTGTTCCTCAAGATGGGAAAATTCTTCGTCGCGGAGCGGTCACGGACCGTTCTGCCTAAAAAAAATATTCGCGACCAAATATTTAAATGCATCTCCGCGTCGCGGACTAGTTTCCAGACAATGATTTCTTGATCGTTTCTCATGTTTAACTATCTAAAAACACTCTTAAACATCATGAGATCCTTCCTATCACAAATCACAATCCTTGAATCCATAAATTCAAATTCAAGGAAAGTTAAGAGCCAAGTCTACAAAATTCTTAGAGTCATTTCAAAAGTCTTTTGCAAACGTTTTAACTTTGTTTTAAGACTTGAGTTTTGAGTTGAGTAAAGAGTAAAGATCAAAGTTCTTTTCTTCAAAAAGAGTATATGGGAACTAAGTATTCTCAAAGAGTAAATGTTTTCACATTTAAACAAGAGAGGAAACACTGATTTCCAAGAGAGCTTTTGAGCTAAGTTTTTGAGTAATTATCTCAAATCAAAGAAAGAGCTTTGATTTTACAACATATGAGCTGAGTATATTTTGGGAGTAGTATTGAGCACCGATATGAGTACGCAAGTTCATAATAACTCAAGTCTCCATAAACCATGTAGCCGTCATGGGTAGAAAGGATCATACTTTTTAGATGATTCCTTAGTGCTTTTTAGCATAGACTAGTGGATCCACTTAGTTGAGGCGTTCTATATGACAACAAAGTATAGGACAATTTTGGCAGCGTGGGTGAGACGCTGTATCATCACTTAGGCTCATAGTGATGGTTGTCGGTTAGAGAAACTCCCACAGTATTATATTACTTTATTATATGAGTAAACTGAGTTTTTATTGAATCTCTTCAATACATTGAGTTATCACCTATTGTTTTAAATGCCTTGTATAAACTGCACCATTATTGTTGGTTTACTTTGCATTTGAGTTGAGTTATTCATGAGTTGAGTAAAGCCAAGGTAAGTGTTCCTTTCAGATTCCTTTCAAACTTATGTTATGTTTAGTTTTCCCCTTGCATACTCGTATATTCAATGTACTGATGCCCATTTGGCCTACATTGTTTTATTATGCAGACACAGGTAATCATGATCAGCGTCCAGGGCCCCGTTGATCCAGTTGAGCACTCAGAATCAGTTGGTGAGCCTCCTTGCTTTCCGGAGGACTCCTTTTACTTTGCTTTCTAGTATTTCAGTTGTTAGTATGATCGGGGGACTTTTCCCAACATCCCTCCTTGTTTTAGAGGCTTTATAGACAGTCAGTAGTTCAGTTGTCTTTACATTGCTATTTCTTATGTTAAGACTCGAGTTGTCACTTTTGCGAAGTTGAATGTTTCACCTTTAAACGTTCTAAGTTATTTTATTAAACAGTTGAGTAGAGATGCATTGAATCTTTGTATTAAAGCTTAAAGTCTTCCGCTGAGAGTCTAGCCAGGCCAAGGGTTCGCTTAGGGCCAGAAATGGTTCTCGAGTGCTAGTCCCGCCCAGGGTGTAGGCTCGGGGGGTGACATATATTATCATGAAGCACCAAGTGGAGAGGCAAAAGAGGTTTTGGAGGACTACGAAGCACAAGTAGGAGAGGCAACTGTTGTTGATGCTCATGTGGAAACACATCCAGTTATACGCGAAGACATGGTTTTTGTTGTGGAGTATTATTGTCTAGATCTCAACCTTCCTCCACCAGAGGAAGACGATGAAGATAGTCATTAATTGAAACATGAAACAATGTATTTCTCAATTATGTTTTTTAATTATGATGAAGATTCTCTAGTCATGTACTTTCAAGTTTTTCATTTATTTTTTTATGGATACTTTTTAGTGTTACGTTCTTTTTGTTATGGTAGCTATTTTCATTATTTTGTTTCAATATAATTTCTTGTTTTAGTTTATACAATTACTAGAGCACAAGGCAATGCACTGCGCATTTTCTTTAGATTATCTAAAATATGATAATCCCTCGAACTTGTTTATTTGATAGTCTTTACACCCCTTAAATATTGATGCGGGAAACACTATCTAATAGGAAAATTTAAGGAGTGATTAAACTACTTATAGTTTAGAAAGGAATATGTAAAAAATGCATCGGAAGTCTATAGATATTGTCACGACCCGACTTCTCGAGTCTTGATGACACCTACTATAACCCACCAATAGGTAAGTCAACCCGTACCCAAAATGACAAGTAATGGGTACAAGGGTAGAACTTAAAGAAATAACACTAATAATAAGAAAATAGACAAAAGTGAAGCAAACCAAAACTATATATACAAGAAACCCTCCTAGAACGTGGAAGTCATGAGTACAGAGCTTTTTAGTATGAACAAATACAAGTCCAAAAAGTGGACTACAACAAGCCGTCTTAGAGGCAAAATACTAGCTAACATAAGTAGAAAAGGAGACAGGATGATCCAGGAAGCCAAGTGTTCACCCTCGTCTCTGATATCCCAAGGCTGCAAAAGATGGAACGAACGATCACCGTTGCTAGTTGGTACCAGAACCTGTAACAAGAAAAAGATGCAGAGTGTAAAATGAATACCAAAACAAAGGTAATCAGTAGGCATCGTAGGCCAACTGAGAAAAAAAGGTAAAGAAAATTCAAAAAGAAAGAATCTAGACACACACAATGATCAAAAGGGGAAAATAAAGAAAGCACACGAGCGCACATGAGCATACTTGAAGTAAATCTAAGTACAACTAACTAAACCTAACTGGACCGCATAAGCCTAGCAGACACACTCGTGTGCAAGTGTAAATTAAAACCTGAGTGGACCACCATAATCTCGACATGTACACAAAATAGCTAAGACTACAAGAATGAAGTGTATCTCAGATCCAAATCCAAGAACATCATCCGGGATCCTAGCCCAAGTAACCACGAACCAAGACAAAGTAGCATGTTACTAAAGTTGCAAGAAAAAGCAAAAAAGATGATAATTGGCAATTCTAGTTCATGTGAAGATGAGAGTGTCACTCACTTGAAGGCCAATAATTATGAAGTTCGATGCTCGCGTGGCCTAGTGACTCTTTTACTATTGCCCAACGATCCAAAACAAAAGCATGATGCGAAGTTGGGTAAGAATATCAAGTCTTCAAAGTGGAGAGATCGGGTGAAACACTTGATTTTCTCTTGTACTCCCCATGCTTTTTGGAGTAAAATTGATCTCAAGTTGGGGAGATGATTCATAGCATCGAATTGGAAACATAAAGTGTGATGTACCCAGCGTCGCACTGCAACGTTAAATTGTGCCCTTGATGGGAGGCAAACCATCGGTATCTAAATTAGTTTAATTTTGAGTTTTAAATTTTAGAATAGGTTATGCACCAAATTGATTGGGGTTGAAATTTGGGAAACAACTATGGAAAATGGGAGTGGGCATATTTTGGACGCCCAGGTGCGCCTAAGGGACTGGGAGAAATCGCCCTTTTCCCATTGCCATCGCCCAAATAAGCTTCAACAAATGTGGAACCCAGTTGCGCATCACAATTGCAAGAGCCTCTGGTCTCGATCGCGATGCGTTAAATTCTCAGGCTCATGATTACGAGTGACATGTGCCGCAATCGTGTAAGGTAAAACAATTGTTTGTCGCGATTGCGATGAATCACATGAATTTATAACGGCAAATGTTCAAAAATCAGATTCTGTTTACCATTCACCCCCTAAAAACGACCCAACAACTTCTCCCTGTATAAAATCAATTGCTCCAATGAATCATATTTTGCAAGAATCTCCTTCAAGAATTTGTTCTTCATTCAAGGTATGACTTCTCCTTTACTTTCTTGATTAATGTTTGAAAATGGTAAGTAGTTGCCAAAGGATTGAGTTTCACCCTTATTTTTTAATCATGCTTGGTGTTGAAAAACATTAATTTTGTGGAGTTTGTTGTTGTTTTGTGTAGTAAATGGGTGTTAAATGATTGGTGGGGGAAATAGAGAGCTTGAACTTGTTGAAAATTGCATGAGAATTGGTTGCCCATAACCTGTTGGATGAAATACCTAAGTGAAAAAAAATCTTGGCTGAGTTTCTTCTTCGTGATCGAGACGTCTAATCCCGTGATCGTGATGTTAACAATTTGAAAAATTCGCCATCACAATGTCTCATCCCACGTTGCAATGTCTTGAAAAGGTGAGGCTCGTGATCGCGTGAATCCCTCTCGCGATTGCGATGAGTCATTCTCTTGACAGTCAGTATTTCCAAAAACATTAGCTTCGCCCCCGCTCCCTCGATAGCTTTTTCACTCATTTCTTTGGTCTAATTGTTTCATAATACAATGTTTTACGTACCTTTGCATTCTTTTGAAATGTTTGAATCTTGTATATGTACTATATTTGAAAAAGCATGGCCGATAACGTCAACCATGTCGAAGAACAAATTGAAGAAAATATTTTGGGGGATGAGATTTTTTATCATGAGTGGTTTGTGTTTGCCAACTTCCACCGATTGTATGACCACTTTCTCACAATGAATATCATAAAGGAGAGAGGCATGATTTTGGATAACTTGGAAGAGTGCATGCCCGATTTATATGGCTGGTTAGAGGCAAGCGGTTAGTTGTGCTTCAAAGTTGAGCCTATAAAGGCTTATTACTCATGGGTGCACAAATTCTATGCCAACGCCACTGAATATAACTTTGAGACTTACTTTGTAGTCATTGTCTAGTCCAAGCAAGTACTCTTAGACCCTATCAGGATCACTGCATGCCTTCGTGATAATTACAATGAAGTTCACCTTGCACGGGCACGGGAAAAAGGAAAAGATTATCGTTCGACATCTTCATAACAGTCATAAGACAAAGTGGATTGAGAACAACACCCGGATAGAGTCCACCGAGTTCACCATCTATCATGGAGGGACTTCTGGTTGATTTTGGCAAGCTGATTGTGCAACATATGCAAGAGGTGGTTATTCAAGGTACAAAAAGTCTCCCGTTTCCTTCTTGGATCACTTATTTGTACCAGGAAGCCGGTCTAGACAGTCAGGATGGAGATCGCAAGCGATATCCAGAGAAGCCTATTCATTCATTCAAGAAGAGGGAACCAGGGAATATGCTTACGAAGTGGAATATTAATGTTAATGATCCGACATTTGGTACTTTCGCCGAGAGCAACACTTTACTCAGCCAGGGTGCCATTTCAACCTCTATCAGGCCACTTCAGAGATGGCCCTCTGACTTAGTTCACATATCCGGACTTGTGTACAAACTTGATGCACACATCCACTTTAATATCACGAGTTAGTGTGGCACCTTCCCATTAGCCTCGGAGAGAGCTCATTGGTTTTAGGTACTGTTTCTTCCACCGTGACCACATTTATGCATGTTCAAAAAATTCATAAGGAAAGGATGGCAAGGATGGAGAGGAGGCATGAGTAGATGAAGGAGCATGAAAAGAAGAAGACCAAATTTTTGAACAAGATGATGGATACGCTCCAGAAATTTTGCGAGTCCGGTGATGACACTGATGATGTACTTTTAGACCCAATACCTCCGATTCTGAGTGAGATCATTACAAGGAGCCCTTGTAGTCTCTTTTGATTGTAGTTTTGTGAGGACACAACTGCATTTTTAGTTGGGGGTGCCTCCCTTTACGGGCTTATTTTGTTTATGTTTTGGATCTTATGTTACCCTTGGCGGGTTAATTTTGATACTATGGTTTTATTTTGGATTTGTGGATAGTGTGCGCTTGTAAGGCTTGTTGATATGTTATGTTGGGTTGGAGTCGTGAGATTTCCTAAAAGAGGTTAAATGACAGAATTACCCTCCCATCCACTCTTAAGGCTTAAAACTAAACTTCTCACCCAAACACCCAAAACTCAACCCAAGGCATCAGAAACTTTACCAATCACCCTACTAGCTCCAACTCTACGTTCTAAATGCGATGGAAATGGCGAAATTCCCATCCGATGCTCGAAACTCAAAATGTTGACCGATGTAAACCCTATCATGAATTCTCAACTCAAGAGAAATCAAATCACAAAAAACACACCCGATCGCATCGGGGACCACACCAACCACTCCCGAAACACCAACTATGAATGAGAACTCTAAAGGGAAGTGTAAAATGGTTATTTAACAATTAAAAGAAAATTCACAAGAAATGGGACATTACAATCGTGATGACCAATTCAAACAAAGCTACATGATCCCAAGGGCCGACCACGCTGTCGTGATTCACAAGAAAGGAACATACTGCCTAAAAGGCCAAATCAAATTTGGGACTTCTAAAAATTCAACCAAGACCTCACCTAAGACTAAAATAATCCCCTAATCCAATGGAACTCTCAAAATTCTAACTCAATCATCTGAACCCTGAATTTTGACTAAAGTCTATTCAAATGCTAAAATTTCACAAATTTCCAACTTTGGATCTCAAATCCATGAAAAGACTTCAAGTCGAAAACTGAAAACTATCTTAGAAAAATTTCCACATTTTGGAACTAATGGAATAGATAAAAATAGATCTCGATACTCGAAACTCCAAAGGACAAAAAATAGCTTTTTAACAACTTTAGCCTTTCAAATTTAAGATTTCCCAAAATTCACAACTGTTGACTTAAAACTCAAATCCAATTTCAAAACTCACTGAAATATGAAACTAGGCCCATACCAGGAGGGGTAAAATGATAATTTTATAAAAAAATTATAAAAATAACCGATCGGGTCATTTCATTAATATTTCTCTTGAAGGGGTGATTTTACAATGTAGAGAACCCTCTATTTATAGGGGAAAATTGACTTAGTCCCAAAGTTAGGGTTCCTAAATTTTCCCTAAAAGATAGACATTCACTATATATAACACTCCCCCTTGAATGTCTGATTAGTAGATGATGTGCCTCGTTAAAACCTTACTAAAAAACTTTTAAAAAAGAAAACTCTAGTGAAGGAAAAAGCGTACACATAATACGCATCTAAGTTGCCTCATTAAAAACCGTATAAGTAAAACCACTGGGAAAAACCTCGTAAGGGAAAAAGAGTACAACATGTATTAACTCCCCCAAGTGAGAACATCCATCCAAAGACTTGAATCTTTGCATTTCCAGCTTGTGCACTATTTTCTAGAAAGTAGTAGTTGGTAGAGACTTGGTGAAAAATTAGCCATATTATCACTCGAACGAATATATTGCACATGGGTATCATCATTCTTTTGGATCTCATGTGTGTAGAAAATCTTTAGCGAAATGTGATTCAAAGTATCTCCTTTTATTAACATCCTTCAGGATCAAAGAATTTTTCAAGTTCCTCTCTTCAATTTCTTTAAGTAAATAATTTATTGTTTTTTGGAAACTCTTCTAAAGTTCAATTCAAGTTATTAACTTGCATGACAATACAAAAGATTCTTGATTGATTTAATGCATATGAGGATTATAAACAAGTTTTTCTGTAACTTGCTTATGCTTCATGCATTTTGAATCTTTAAATTATTGTCATATCAATTTTTTCAAGTGTCAAACACCCAATATTGAATGTATGACATCTTCTAGTGTCTAGACTGCAAGGCAAATAAGCTTTATGCTTACCAAGATGCATCATTTCACTTTTCACATGATAATTATTTTTATGTTAGCATGCTTTGATGGACTGTATACTTGAGATCCTTCAAATATTTTACAATATTGCACTATATTGTATCAAAGATATCATTAATAAGTCATCATTTTGTATCAGTTCACAATAGGACATAACTTATTGAGATCTTATCACTTCATTATTTTCAAGTACGTACCCCTATCATGAGGTTTCATGAAGTGTTACGTCATAAGATCTTCCAGAGCACATTACATCCATATAATGATCATTTTGATTTTTTGGTCCTGTAATACCTCAGAAGTTGGAAAGTTGAAATGATAAAAAGTGGTAGAGCATAAATTTATCTGAGAATTGGTTTTACGGGTCCAACGTCCTACGGGCTGTAGGAAGTGAACCCTAGAACCAGGGTAGAGTTTTTGAAAAATCAAGTCCCAGTACCCTTTCTAAGATTGACCAGTACAGTCCGCCAACTGATCTACAAGTCTTAGATAGGTCTCGTAGGTAGCTCCTAGACTTAGTGATATTGTAAGGCCTAAGTTGGGTTTATACGGTGGGTGTCTACGGTCTGTAGATGGGTCTACGAGCCGTAGACTATTTCCATCAAAAGCTGGTTAAAATTTAAGGTTGCTGATCAGTTCTAAGGTTTACTAGCTTGGTCCGTAGAAATATCTACGAGCCGTAGGTTCAAATTGTAAAGAGGGTCAACATTTTTTTTAAGGGGCTTTAAAGTCTTTTTCCTAATTGATTAATGCCTAAACTAGGTCATTTTGATCCTAATCCTAAGACCTATATAAGCCCTTTGAGCCTAAAAGCTACCCATTATAAACCTTTTTCTCCTAAATTCCTAAAT